>JAODJU010000050.1:9936883-9950729 GCA_026776725.1 Gnathonemus echidnorhynchus | reverse complement strand
GGCTGACTGAGGCCGACAGAGAGGGGCTGACTGAGGCCGACAGAGAGGGGCTGACTGAGGCCGACAGAGAGGGGCTGACTGAGGCCGACAGAGAGGGGCTGACTGAGGCCGACAGAGGGAGAGGCAGGATACGTGACAGCAGCATGCAGGCGGTCCAGCTGCTGCGTGTGGTGCAGGATGAAGAGCAGTCCGAAACCGAAGACGCCCATGATGTGGGCCGTCAGCGACAGCAGGAACAGGAAGAAGTAGCGGTAGTTGCGCCTGCCTATGCAGTTGTTAACCCAGGGGCAGTGGTGGTCGAAGTCCTGGGGGGCAGAGGGGATGAGGTCAGACCGGCTGCAGTGCATACGCATGCAGACGTAGACGGCGCCTCCCACAGGGACCCCGCACTGCTCACCTCCACGCAGTTGTCGCACACAGAGCAGTGGGAGCAGCGTGGCGGCCGGTAGAAGCGGCAGGTGGAGCACCACTTCATGCGCACCTGGATGCCCCGGATCTCCACCGTCTTGTACAGCGGAGCGCGGAAGTCGTCCTCTTTGTCCTCGTCTTCCTCAGCTGGAAGGAGGACACGCGTGTTCATCGCAGTCATGGCCAGAAGACAAAACACAAATACGGAACCAGAAACCATCATCACGGACTGAAGGTTCCACTGCTGGGCAACTTTCTGGGGAAACTTGGGATGGGCACCTGACCCCTCCCCCAAAGAAAAAGAAGAAAGCTACTGTGCTTTTCCACAGATACCTCTGGGAAAGATGCCCGGGTCCATGAAGGTGGCCATGCAGAAGTTTGCCAGGACGAAGAGGAAGATGACCCCATTGTAGACCGGCACGGCCATGGAGATGTACTCTGCCAGCCAAGGGCACCTGGGGAGGGAAAACGGGGGCCATGAACAGGCGGACAGGCGGAGGAGCAGAGGGCTGTCCCCCTGCACATCGGCCCATTTCCATGTCGTACTCACGTGAAGCAGAAGAAGAGCGTGGTGGAGCCCACCAGGAAGGCGGTTGCGGCAGCGACGGGCACGTAGCGGCTGGGCCGGAGAGGGCGGCCCGGGGAGGAGGATGGGGGCGATGAAGAGGGGCCAGCGGCACCCCCACCCTTGTTGACCGCGGGCATCACACGCTTTGATTCGGGTGAAGGGTCGGAGGGAGTGAAACAAGAAGCTCAGGGGCAGGAACAAGGAACAAGGCCAGCAAGTGGCAGACAGAGTGGAGAAAAGCTTCAGGGAAGAGCTTCACCCTCCGGGCCACATGCACTCTGCCTGGACATCGAAATATTTAACCAACCTCAGGTCCATCCTTAATCGTAATTAATAAAAATAACTAGAGAGCAGGACGGTGCAACTGTGCACTCATGCGAACCAGACAGAAGCTCCTGAACACCTTCTGAGTAACTAAACGAAGTACGCAGAAGGGAACAGGAACACTAGCAGAGGCTCCCTGAGAACGTCACCCTCTGGGGCTCGATAGGGGCACAGCTGGGGGTGCCTTCCGCACCATCCCGTCAAGCAGACGGCTCAGCCTCTCCTACACAGAGCTGCCTAATGCCCCAGAAAAGGCCCACACAGAGAGAAACTGGAGAATCCACATGGCCATCACTCAGAACCATTAAGGAACCGAAGCCAGAACCATGAGGTCATGGGGTCCAGTCCCACAAGGACACTTACACTGGCGCCCTTAAACCACCTTCTTGGCCAGGGAGCAGCACAGCTGTGTATATGGGCACAATAACATAAAAAAAAATGATGAACTACCAAAAGCACTCTGATGATTCATGTAAAAGTCGTAACAAGATCATTTATTGGTTGCTTGGATGGTTAGAAGGTCTAAGCCTGGAATAAGTACAGCAGCTTAAAAGACGTCAGATTACACCCTGGACCTGAGACCTGAGGCTGAACACAGGCAGATTAACATAGGCCATGAAGAACAGCAAGATGGAGGGAGGGGAGGGGGGTCAGACCCCAGAGAGGAAACAGGGGGTGAGATGGACTGTAATCCTGGAGGAGATGGACACTCAGTGCGCTGCGCGATTTCAGTCAAACAGCAAAGCACCACTGCAGGCTCAGGCACGTATCCGGGTGGGTGGGGGGGTCAAGCCTCTCGTCACTGATCCAGCCTTCAGCTTCCAGACAAAACTCACAGGCCCAGTCTCTCTAAAAAGAAGTGAGCAGGAGCTGGGCAGCGGCGTGCTGGGCACACGGCACACTCCATGCTTTCCCAAAGAGACGGACTGCCCCTTCCACAGCGGCGACACAGGCCTCCCCCCAATCGGCAGTGGGGGACGGGAGGACGGCGGAGCCCGGGCAGGAGCTGCTGGTCAGGTAATACGCAGGAATGCAGGCATCCCTCCTTGCACAGCCAGAGGCTTCTGCTGGGGCCTCAGGGCAGCAGCAGCTCCTAAAACGAGAGGGGGGGGTACTTTCCTTACCGAAAGCCAACCAGCGGAGGCAAAACAGATGAACAATACCATCCTACTCCAGCGAATAAGAATATTGATGCTCTGTCAACGTTCTGCGTGAGTGTTAGGTAGAATTTAAGTACAGTCCCCCTTCTATTAACATTCCAGCTGAACACATTTGACTTAATGCTTGACATTTACTTAAGTGCTTCTGCTCCACAACTGCCCTCATGGGCAGGAAGCGGCACCTGCAGCTCATAAAGTAACAGGAAACGGAACCTGTCCCGCTTTTCCCCTCCAGCTGCGAGCACCGCGGAGCTGTGCACGCAGCACTCTGCCCCCCCCCTGCTGCATGCAGCCGTTCATCACCACATCAGGACTGCCAACTCTGGTCAGCTGGCTGGCCTGAGATCTCCAATCCGAGACAAGTCTGCACACATATGTGCACGCATTACCTTGTAAATAGCCTGTAGTGCTTGTAAAATACCCCAATGCTTTCGATGTAGCTAATTTTAGGTTTATAATGGAATAATACTTATTTGCCGTAAGATTTCTTGCGCGAGCGTGAGAGTCTGAAAGCGTGACCGTCACGCCAGATGCGTGCGAGTTGGCAGCCCTGCATGTCTGTTACCGCTGTTATTTTTCATCTGCAGACAGGAAGAACGCTACAGGAATGTAAGCTGTAACCTTTAAAGTGTTAGATAAAACATCCAGTACTGACTAAAATATAGACATCTCTTCACAAAAAGTATAGAGGCAAAGCCTCAAGATGAATTCAAGTAAACAGCAGATTTTAAATGCAATTAAAATATTCAAAACGAAACACCCAAGCGAGACATGCTGACCACCAAAGGAAACAGCGTGTCAGGGAGTCCAGCTGGCTGGTCAGCAAGACCAGCTTCCTGGCACTCAGTGTGTTCTGTACACCAGCAGGCTCTGATGATCACCCAGAGCTCAGAGATCTCTGCAGTACCTCTGTCTGTAGACAGTGTGAATTCACCAGACCGGCACAAGCTTCAGAAAAACCACCATTTGTTTCCTACATCTGCGCCACTCTTTTACTGGTTTGCTGGATGTTAGCGAGTGGCAGACTAAATCAAATCAAAGTTTATCAAAAAGCACAACAGAGGCAGATGCAGGCAATGTTGGGCATTTGATTAATGAACTGATCTGATCTGGTCTCTCTCTTGCCTGCATCCGGCAAACGGGGAAAATGATGATGTAGACTACAGCCAACTACAGACTAAAACATGAGCTTGTGAGGCTGGGAACATGAGCATGTTCCTCCAGGACAGCAGAACAGACTCAAAATACTGAAGAGTAGCAGGTAGGTGTGTGAAAGTAGGAGGGCTAACATGCAGGTTCATGACAGCTGAATACTGTGGCAGCTTTCTATAACACCATAACTGGCGATGATGGACCACATTACAGCTCCAAGGATGTGTCCTCCGGTTGAAGCACTGGATAAAGTCTTAACTCTGAGGGCTGCACATGCACACGAGGCAGAGCTGACAGCCACGATGCACCAGGCTGGCCATCAGAGAAACAGGCCGCTTTTAGCAGGGGGTCCGAAGCACGAGGCTGCGCTAGCGGAGCACCCTGCGCGCACCATGCATATCCTGCTTTCCCAGGTTAAAGAGAAGGTTAATGCCGTCTTTCACTGAATGCATCGATGCAAACTTGTTTCGGACTGTCGGGCACAGCAGGCGGCAAAATTACATGCCACGGCAGCTAAATGAAGCACCGGCACAGCGACCCTAAGCCAAGCCGCGGCTTCGCCATTAAAAAGCGTCAAGCTGCCCAATCCGCCGATCTGCACACAGCACATACTGACAGCCGCATGTAAGCCCTGCAGCCCCGATCAACTCTGTATCCCTCATTAATCTCATAAAGCCCCGTGTCGCCCTCCGCTCCGCCGCTAAACAGAGCCCGTCCCTGTCGCTATGTGTCCGGCTGACGTACGCTCCGGCACTTTCCCCGGCGGCTCCGTGCCGCCGCGAAAACCTCGCGACACGCATTTCGGATCGTTTAAACGTGAAGCCCCTCACCCGTTAAGCCTGAAAGGGCCACACCCGGCGCAGGCCCCGGAAAATCCCCGGACTTTCCTGCTCACGAGCCAAGGCCAGGCCGCGACTGCAGAAGGGCCGCGACGTGTCCGATGGGCCTCGGGCGGAGACGGCAGGTCCGAAGCCCAGCCCTCACTCCCGGGCCTCCGGGAGAGCCGCAGATAACCAGAAACGCCCCCCCGCGCCCAGATAGGCGCCCTAGAATCACTATCAGTCGGTATCGCGCTAGTCAGCGGAAGCCGAGCAGCAGCCTAGGGGAAGCGCAGGGCACCGGTCTGACCGGAGTCGTCAGTGCAGCCCGGTAGCGCAGACGCATTAGCAAAGACGAGCATGATGAAATAAACGCGTGCAGCACACTGCCCCCGCATCGGACACTGAAGACCAGCATGCACGGCAGCCCTACAAAACACAGTAAACGCACAGTGACATGAACACTAACCTATACACCAACAGCGCAGAGTAACCTGAACACTAACCTGTATACTAACCTCTACAGGAACCGCTCACACAGTACACTAACCTGCATACTAAATGTGCACGGTAACCTCAACACTAACCTTGGTACTAAATGTGCACCGTAACCTCATCTAACTGTGCACGGTAAGACAGACACGAAGCTGTATACTAACCCGCCTAGCCGCATATCCACCTGCATACACGCAGACAGTCCCCGCAGGGCGCTTCTCACCGGAATGCACAAAAACACAAACCGAATGCGCCAGGCGCGTGGATAGCCGTTTCATTTTTTACGTTATCGCCACAGGAGACACGTGAGAGCACTAAAGCGTATCGGTCTCGCCAATAACCCCGATCAGTGAATGTCCCAGCCATAAAGTACCTCATCAAAGCCCAAGGGCCTCAATCCGTGAAAGCACCGATGTAAGCGAAAGCCGACACCCTCGTCGGGCACCCGACCCACCGAGCCCTGGAAGTCGCGACCCCGCCCCTTTACGCTCATTGGTCAGCAAAGTTGCCATTCAAAAGAACAACGAGAAGCACGTGTCGATGGGCGGGACGTCACGATACTGTTTGAAATACAATACGTAGAATAAGGGGTGAATGACGAGACGTCGTACACATGGGCGCAAATCAAAACCCGCTAATACAACCCCCTGGACCCCCTTAAATGGGTGGAGACCTCAACCCCCACAATACTCAACCCAAAGTTATGCCCTTGGTCGTACCTACTGCAGACTCATGGAATATACACAGAACTCTGTAAGCAGGTCTTAGCAGGGGCAAAATGGAAAGTATCAGCATTATATTTCGAGAGTTTTTTTTAAGCATGAGGGAACGATGGACAGCAAGATTAGGTCCCAGTGCGAGGGATAGAAATGGACCATTTAATTTATCTGATTAAACAGCAATCCCCCATGAAAGTTGCAACAAATTAAAAATGCTTCAAACAGATAAGAAAAATCAGTAATGGACATGGTAAGAGCAAACCACAGGACCTCCTGTGTACAGAATGTGGATGCACTCCGAGAAAAAGAAAATCAAAATACAGTGACAAAGTCAGAACCTGGGGACTGAAAAAGCGGTGGAAAAGGGCCCACAAACCACTAAACTGGGAAGGAGAGCCAGCGTAACCTTTTCAGGGGGCCCAGGAAAAGCTTTACTTAGGAGGCCCCACCAGATGATCATATTATTTCCACCACTACGCAGGTAATTCAGGCACCTGTCTATTGTGCCTTTAGTTAGAATTGACCTTACCGGGAGCTCTGCCTCACCATGGCAACAGAGCCACACTGGATACTTGTGCTTTGGAGGTGTGCAGCTTCCCTTCAGCGCTAACTTGTCTATAAACTGTTAATATTACAACGTTTCACTGCTGAACAGTCTCATCCTTTACTATAATAACTCATGTCAAACCTCACAAACCGGCAGCACCCTTAACTGCAACCGAACGGCAGCTCAAGACCGTGAAAAGCCCGCCAAATGCCCTATTAAATAGCGCCAACCCCTGGGTTCAGGGTCCTGCAATCTATCCACAATCATTCTGCCCCCATGGAGACCCCCAATAACAGCAACACTAATAGCAACAAAACATGAGAACCAAGAGGTCACATCATGATGATTCACATATTACAGGGATGGTTCAACTGCATCACTCTGTAACATTAGACTCCAATGTTAGATTCTGGGGGGCATAAATCTCTTTAAAGATGAAGATACGCCTACTTCCAGGTCGTGAACTCGGCAGCTGGCACACAAATTTCTGAGAAGGGTCTGGTTGCAGACCTTACCTGTATGTGAACCTCCTATCTCAGTAAATCTCGCCCGAGGGTAAGGAAATGATGAAAATGACATGTATGTAATAGAAGGAGATATTGGCTATGTCCGAATTCAGGGGCTGCATCCTTCTAAGGCTGCATTCGAAGACTGAATGGGTCACAGCAGCTCAACAAGGTTGTCCCATTTCAAAAGCTTGTTGAAATGCAGTCTATAAAGGCATCCTTCTTTTGCTGAATCGTGAAGGATCCACTCAATGGATCCTTCACAGCCCAACATATGCCATGATTCATTGCACAAAGGTAAAGTGGATGTGTCCTGCCCTTACAAGATTAATTGTCCTAAAGGTGTGCTCTTTCCAGTAGATAGCAGCAAGAAAACACCAAAATAGCTGTCCTTCCAGTGGATAGAATGTGATGCAGTGTGGTATAGTGTGTCAGTCCATGTGTGATAATGTGAGGAATTGTCCTAATGGTTGCCCCTCCAGTGATCACAGAATGTGATGCAGTGCTTTATAGTGTGCCTGTCCATGTGTGAGAATGTGAGGAATTGTGTGTGTGTGTGTGTGTGTGTGTGATGAAGTCATGGGGCTGCTATGGTGAAGTTAATTAGCTGCAAGTTCTTTCGGGGTAAATAAGTATAATTAAATTACTAATCCAGTAACTGGTTACATATTATTTATTATAATTATGTAGTATCTGCTCATGTTTTATATACAGTGAAAAGTCTAATTTCTGATTATTGTAAACTGTTGTGCACAAAAGCAAGCTCTCTCTTATGTCTGTGAAGCTCGTTCCGTTTATGGGAAAGTGAGTAAGAATCTGTAATACAGTGTTGATGCTTTGCTATTTTTTCTTCATGTAGAAACACATTTTAAGGTGTAGGCCTATGAGCAAGCCCTTAGTATTAAGTAATATTCACCTCCAGACTGCCTTCACCATCACCCTTCTCTGCCATCATATTGCACTCCCCGCTGGGTCAGACTGTCACCGTGGTTACTGCTGCTGTGCTGCACCTGGGCCAGCACCACCCTCACCACGCAATGCCACATCACCAACATAGAGAAACACAGCGCAGAGTGTCCCAACAGGAGGGCCCCGGGCCAGGTCAGGCGTGCACCTCCCTCATCACTCTTCATCACATCACCAACATACTGAAACACAGCGCAAAGTGTCACAGCGAGAGGGTCCCAGGCCTGGCTGCACCTCCCTCAAGACAACTCGCCACATCACCAACATAACAAAACACAGTGCCAAGTGCTACAACGAGAGGGTCCCGGGCCTGGCCTGCACCTCTTTCACCATGCTACGTGACATCACCAACGTACTGAAACACAGCGCAAAGTGTCACAACGGGAGGGTCCCGGGCCTGACCTGCCCCTCCCTCAGCACACCTCGTCACATCACCAACATACTGAAACACTGGAAACCGACATGGCAGATCTCACCTCCCCATCGAGACCCAAGAGCTTCACTCAGGTGTACACCACATCCTAGGTTGCTGAGTTTCAGGATAGCCCCCAGACTTGATTCCTCAATCTCCAGAGATGGGCCATCCTATCTCGGAATAGGTGCACAGTGGGATCAGCCATCAGGCTCAGGAACAGGTCAAGCAAGGCTGTCAATTCCGCTGTCAGGACCTCCGGTGTCCATCGCAACAAAGTGACGACTGATTCCACAGAACTGGTAAGCTGCCCAGGGGGGTCTTTGGACATGGAAGATTCACTCTAAGGAGAAGAGGGCCCCCCAAGGAAGGATCTGGTGTGAGAGCTGCAGAGCTGGATGTGGAGTCCAGTCATTTTGTTACATCTCTAAGGAGGGAAGACCCAGATAACCCAGAGGTGGAACCATCGGAGGTTTATTGTCAATCTGAAACCTAACAGAAACTAAAGGACCTTGAGGAGTCAGACAGAAGACAGACCAGGGCTAGCAGGGATCGGGAACACAGCAACAAGCAGGGGAGACACTAGCTACAACACGGAGGATGAAATTACATCATCGTTTTTATGACGCAAATTAAACACAAATTACAAAATACAATTCGGAATTTCAATTTTTAAATACATTTTTTAGAAATACTGCCCGTCCCTGCTAATAGTACCACCAACATTGCATGTACAATGAAAACTTTTAAACATAATGGCAAAACATCCCCAGCTTGAGGCGTTGATAATGACAGTAAGTAATGACAAATGTCCACAAGAGGGCGTTATCGTCATTTGCTTTTGCGACAGAGCATATGCTAATTTAGCGTATTTATTATGCAGTTGCGTAAAACGCACTTAGGTCGTTACTGACTTAATATTTTTTGGACATCCTGTTTGCTCCTAGGTGCTTAGCTCACGGTTTTATTCTCGTTAAAATCCTGTTGATACACCCGATCCTTATTTGTGCGGGGCGCATGGACTGATGTAATTATTTAAGCAAATTAAAACAGAACACATTTTGTTTTTACCGTTTTAGTTTAGAAGAATTCACTGGGTGGGGCAAACTTCCAGATTAATATTTAGGAACTTGGGTGATTGACAGTGGACACTGGACAGGCGTTTTAAATTCAGGTAGACGACTGGGACTGGTAATTCAGAGTTTGGTGCTGATGGACTGGAGTGTCTGTGAGGCGGGTACACAAAGGCTTTGTCACAATGCATATGGTGTCTATTTATGGGCATGAGCTAAATTTAAAGTTTCATTCCCATTTTATGCCGTTCTCAGGGGGCGAAATGCAGTTAAAATTAGAGTAAAAGTGGAACAGAAGTGAGATGTTGAAGTTGCAGAGATAATCGCTCCAGCAGCAAGGATGAAAGGCAGAAAAAGAGAATAAAGCAAAGAACTATGATAGGCTATATGAAAGAAAGAAAGAAAGAAAGAAAGAGAGAAAGAAAAGTCTTTATAAACTGACCAATGACATGAGCAGACGTTTCGAGCTGCACGTGCTGGAAGCGGGGGGCATAGCGACTGGTATTTTTTATATTAACATTAAATATGTATAATTCGCGATACATTTTCGCGATCGGGTTGGCCGAAATCGTCCCTCGGGAGACTTTGTATGATCGTCGTTTATCGAAAATGGGAACTTGGCACATTGAAGAGGGGCACTATCATTCGTTCATACGAAATCTACCCCCCGCACGTGCCCGAAACTGTGTGTACTTAAGAGAAAAATATTTTCTATTTTATTATTATTTTTTAACTCAGATTAATCGATATAAATGCTTATAGAGAGAACTGATGTACACACAGTAATAGAAAGATATGATCTCACATACATGAATATAACACCATACCTTGAATGTAATACCCATCAAACCAAGCACAGTAACATCAGCACGGGCACTGACACACGCAGACAGAGCAACGCTTCACAGCCCTCTGGCAGCTCGTCGACAAGTATTAATAGCTCGCGCAGATCCGGTGAGGGGAGCAGAGACTCCCAGATGGAAGAGCGCCCCCACAGCCGCGCGCTTACCTCATCAGCATGACGCGCTGGAACGCCAGGCTCATTTACGCACACACAGGTGGAACAAGCACCGAGATTATACACTCATATAAGGTCACATATCCCACTACTCTATATGTACAGTGAGAGGTGAGGTGGGTATTTATTAATTGATTTATGGATTATTATTGATTTTAAACTCTGACTCAAGTAAACATGCAACTTTTTGCTTTCCCATATTTATTAGTTCCATGAAATGATCTTAATTATGAGAGTTGCAAGGCAAGTTTATTTATTTAGCACAATTTACACAAGGCAATTCAAAGTGCTTTAGAGGGGCATAGGAGTACACAGGGACTGTAAAATATCAGAGCAGAAATTCAGGACTTGTCAAATGTACTGGCCTCTATGTGCTGACTGTGGCCTGAGTGACATAATCATTACAGGAAAGAAAGGAGAGTGACCTGCCTGTCTCTGTTCTGTTAGGAATAGACTGTCTCACATACTGGCTTTGAGTGACCTGCCTGTATCTGTTCTATTGACAATATACTGTCTCACACACTGGCTCTGAGTGATCTGACTGTCTCTATTATGTTGAGAATAGCCTGTCTCACACACTGGCTGTGAGTGACGTGACTGTATCTGTTCTATTGGGAGTAGACTGTCTCACACACTGGCTTTGAGTGACCTGTCTGTCTCTATTCTGTTAGGAATAGCCTGTCTCACACACTGGCTGTGAGACACTCTCCTGTCTCTGTTCTATTGGGAGTAGACTGTCTCACACACTGGCTGTGAGTGACCTGCCTGGCTCTGTTCTGTTGGGAATAGACTATCTCACACACTGGCTTTGAGTGACCTGCCTGAATCTGTTTTATTGGGAATATATTGTCTCATACACTGGCTGTGAGTGGTCTGACTGTCTCTATTATGTTGAGAATAGCCCGTCTCACACACTGGCTGTGAGTGACGTGCCTGTATCTGTTCTATTGGGAGTAGACTGTCTCACACATTGGGTGTAAGGGACCTGCCTGTCTCTATTCTGTTGGGAATAGACTGTCTTACACACTGGCTGTGAGTGATCTGACTGTCTCTATTCTATAGAGAATAGACTGTCTCACACACTGGCTGTGAATGACCTGTCTGTCTCTGTTCTATTAGGAATAGCCTGTCTCACACACTGGCTGTGAGACACTCTCCTGTCTCTGTTCTGTTGGGAATAGACGGTCTCACACACTGGCTATGAGTGACCTGCCTGTCTTTATTCCGTTGGGAATAGACTATCCCAAACACTGGCTTTGAGTGGCCTGCCTGTATCTGTTCTATTGGGAGTAGACTGTCTCACACGCTGGCTGTGAGTGACCTGCCTGTCTCTGTTCTGTTGGGAGTAGACTGTCTCACACACTGGCTATGAGTGACCTGCCTGTCTTTATTCCGTTGGGAATAGACTATCCCAAACACTGGCTTTGAATGACCTGCCTGTATCTGTTCTATTGACAATATACTGTCTCACACACTGGCTCTGAGTGATCTGACTGTCTCTATTATGTTGAGAATAGCCTGTCTCACACACAGGCTGTGAGACACTCTCCTGTCTCTGTTCTGTTGGGAGTAGACTATCTCACACACTGGCTGTGAGTGATCTGCCTGTCTCTATTCTATTGAGAATATACTGTCTCACACACTGGCTGTGAGTGACCTGCTTGTCTCTGTTTTATTGGGAATATACTGTCTCACACATTGCTGTGAGTGACCTGCGTGTCTCTGTTCTGTTGGGAATAGACTATCTCACACACTGGCTTTGAGTGACCTGCCTGTCTCTGTTTTATTGGGAATAGACTGTCTCACACGTTGGGTGTAAGGGACCTGCCTGTTTCTGTTCTTTTGGGAATATACTGTCTTACACACTGGCTGTGAGTGATCTGACTGTCTCTGTTCTGTTGGGAGTAGACTGTCTCACACACTGGCTTTGAGTGACCTTCCTGTATCTGTTCTATTGTGAATATACTGTCTCACACACTGGCTGTGAGTGATCTGACTGTCTCTATTCTATTGAGAATAGACTATCTCACACACTGGCCATGAGTGACCTGCTTGTCTCTGTTTTATTGGGAATAGACTGTCTCACACACTGGCCTCAGGTTGCCAGCAGGGTGTAGGTGTTGGCTGGTTACTTGTGAGTGTGACGTGTCCTCCATGCTGACCGGGGACAGCTTTTCAATGATGTCATGTCCTCATTTCTTCTATTTTTATTGATGAAAGCCAAGGATTTTCTTTGGTAGTTTCACTGCAGTGTTTTGTATGTGATGTGAAAACTGACCCTATGCAGGCCAAGGAGGTCAGGATAGTGAGTCATGCTAAATGCACACAAAGCGACAGGACTGCAATACAGCATGCAGTCATGTACAGGGAGACCACAATCTGCTTGTAAATTCGGGTATTTCACATCTCCTCTCCCTCTCTTCTCTTACTTTGCCTCTCCTCTCTTACTTCACATCTCCTCTCCCTCTCTTCTCTTATGCCATTTCTCCTATCTTACTCCACATCTCCTCTCCCTCTCTTATTCCACATCTCCTCTCACTCTCCTCTCTTACTCAATTTCTCCTCTCCTTCTATGCTTTTACTCTGCCTCTCCACCCTTGCTCCTCTCTTACTCCACTTCTCCTCTCAGTCTCATCTCTAACTCTGCCTGTACTCTCCCGCTCCTCTCTTACTCCCCATTTTCTCTCCCTTTACCTCTCTGCATGTGCCTCCAAGGTGAACAGGAGTCTTGCCCACCCTCTCATTCATGCTATATAGAAATTGTCTGTATTTTGGTGTGCAGATGTACAGAGTGAATTTCAGTGTGAAAATGATTAGGAAAAATCCAGGACATCTCAGTTGACAGATGTAAATACAGCCCCCTGTCGGTGGATACCTGCCCTTCTAAATATGAAGGTGGAACAAAACGCATATGTGCCTGTCATGCTGATGTCTTTATTGCACGTGTCTTTTGAATATGCGTGTATGGATGTGCTCAGTATGTAAGTGTGAGGTTGCATCTGCGACTGTGCATAACCATGCGTGTCTGTGACTTTATGTGACGGTGTGCGTGTGTGTGTGTGCAAGCACCTGTGAAAACGTGCTGTTGTATTGGTTATTGCATGCGTATGCTTTTGTAAGTTTGCAGTGACGATAATGGATGCAAAAATATGAATTTCCGACTCCCTCTGTTGTCACACACCCCCCCCCTGTGGGTGCACCCACCCCCATTTCCCCACTTTAAACAGATGGCCTGGGAAATGTTTCTCTGGCCTTCAGTCTCACTTTCCATGCTTTCTTTTGCAAATAAAGGCTTCATTTGGATTCAGTGCGTCAGTTAAAGAACCAAACGTCATTCGCACGTACACGTACGTGCCCCTAAACAGAGACGCACATGCACATGCATGCACAACAAAAGCACCCGAACGGGGTCCGACAGACAATCGGCGTCACGCGGGACTGGGACAGGAAGCTGTGCCGAACTGAAAAAGAGAGACAAAGACAGACGTGGAGGAATGAAAGAGGCACAATGCGGAGCTGACAGGACTCCGGGTGGAGTGGGTGTATCTGATGGAGCGCGTGTCCATCATGCCACTGGCGGCTGAGCGCACTGGCTGAGGGAGTGGCTGGGACGCATGGAGGCACGTCAGTACGACACGCTGGGTGGAGGAAGTGATAGCCAGCGCTGCCATATGTGGCAA
>JAODJU010000050.1:9896730-9936835 GCA_026776725.1 Gnathonemus echidnorhynchus | reverse complement strand
CCCCTCTGTGTCCCCAATGTCTGTCAGCCCCCTCTGTGTCCCTGTGTCTGTCAGCCCCCTCTGTGTCCCTGTGTCTGTCACCCCTCCTGTGTCCCTGTGTCTGTTAGCCTCCTCTGTGTCCCTGTGTCTGTCACCCCTCCTGTGTCCCTGTGTCTGTCAGCCCCCTCTGGTGTGAGTCTCCTTACTTCATCCCCTGTGTGTGGGTCTCCCATCTGTGTCCCTTACGTGTGTCTTCCATCTGCTTCCTTTGTGTGTGTTTCCTCTCTGCGTCCCCCCTACCTGTATGTGTCTCCAGTCCGCGTCACTTGTGTGGGTCCTCTGTTTTCATCTCCTGTGTTTGTCCCCTGTCTGTATTGCCTGTCTCCCATCTGTCTGTGTCCCCTGTCTGAGTCCCCTCTATGTGTCCCCTGTCTGTGTCCCTTGTGTGTGTCTCCCATCTGCACCCCCTGTGTGTGTTTCCAGTCCACGTCCCATTTGTGGGTCCTCTGTTTACATTCCCTGTGCTTGTCCCCTGTCTGAGCTCCCTGTTTGTGTTGCCTGACTATGTCCCCTGTCTACTTCCTCTGTGGGAAAGATGGAATTTTTCTTAAACGACACATGGCAGACTCAGGACTTCCAGCAGGACGGCTGTGACAGTCCCTCCCTCATGTCCTCGGATGGAGTGACTCACATGCAGCTCCCACTCATCTAATAGTGTTTTCTCATTGGTGCTCGTCCAGCCTCAAGGTGCAGGCTGGGTTCTGTATGGCTGAGGACATGCTTCACATCATCATGGTGGCAGTATCCAATTCCGGCTGGAATAGGAATGCGCTCCATTCAGATGTGTTTCACAGGTTCCTGGTCCTGAAAAAATTATGTTCATATACTCATACAGCACATTCTGTTTATGGGCTGCATTATGTTTGAAGGAGGGTGGATGTAGATCTTTCTGTTGTACTCTTGGGTGGTATCCTGTGCCTAATTTTTCCAGTGAAACTTCCATCTGAGTAAAAGGGTGTAACTCTGCTTTGGATGCAAGTACTAAACATGAAGTATGTGTTCTGTGATGCACTGGCGTCCAAGCTAGGGAGCCCCCAGTGGCAGGCTGCTGATGGTCCGTCACTCCCTTCCACAGACTCTGGAACCCCTGTGATGAGGGGGGGGCGGGGCGGGGAATGCTAGCCAGCCCATCGCAGACAATTTAGGGACAGGGTTGAGGCTAACTTCAGGTTACCGGGGTACAGGAGGGAATGGTATGGGCCAGCCAATCACAAGCTTGGCCCATCCCCAGGGTAGGCGAATACCACCCAATCAGATTTTCTTTTCATTATCGTAAATCGGAAGGAAGCTAAATATGGGAGGGAGAGGAGCTGGGACTTTGTGAGTAATTAGTTGTGTAAGTTGGCAGCACTTAATAGGGCAGATAAGTGTCAGATGGGGAGACGTGCAATGAACGGGGGCAGCTCTCAAAGCCTCCTGTAGCTGTGAGGTGACGGGGAGCGCTGCTGAGCCTGCTCCTGCTCTGCCTTTCCACCATATCCGAGTTTCTGACTGGATTCTATGGGTCTTTTTAGGCACTGACAAGTAGGCAGGGCCAGTCCTACAATTCGACAGAAGAGCAGGCGGCTGCCTAGGGCGCTATTTTCTGGTGGGTGCTGGCTTAGCAAGCCTTGAATTCCACAGGGGCACCACACGACGGTCCGACAGAACGTGAAATTGGCACCCACCTCCTTGCACCCTCAGCTATGCCAGCAGACCTGGCAATTAATCGCACATACAATAAAAAAATTGTTGATTAATACATTGTATTTATTTATTAGTCTGTGTGTTGAGGGGTTGGTGCCCCCTCCTGGGTTTTTCCCTGTCATGAGGCCATAGCCGACGGAATAGGTTCCAGACCCCCCATAACCCTGAATAGGACAAACGGGCACAGAAAATAGATGGATAGATAAACTGTATGTTCAGTGTAGAAATGTAATTATGTTACTCTTACTATTCTCTACTATTCTGTGGCATCAAATTGAACTCAAAGTTATTATTAAAGAAATAATGTTTTGACTTCAAGATATAACTGTAACATGGTAATTCATTAACGTTGACTGTCCTACTTATTTAATTTATTCTTACAGTTTGCTTATATTGTGTGAGAGATGCGCTTAATTGTGTGTTTCCTTTCTTTATTATTGTTGTTATTGTTCTTAATATTTCATTTATTATATAATAATATATTATTATTATGTTATTTATTCTTTATTATATTAATCAAGTACAACCTTTATTTGTTTGCCCCTATCATTTGTGTATGTCTTGGTGTGGGGTGACCCCCCCCCCCCGAAGGGGCTAATTGGGCTTTCACCAGCCCTCCCTGTTATAATGTAAATATATTATGCATCTAGTTATTTATTTCTGAACAAGAGAAGATTTTTTTTGAATCAGAGCTCTATTATCATAAGCTAGTGTTCATCAATAATTCTCAGAGAGAAAGTGTTTTTGAGACCTTCGTGTTTTAAGTATCTACTTCAAGAAAAGGAAATGCAGGAAAATCTTGGCATGAGGAGTGGGGGAGGGCACGATTCCTTTTCTTTTCTCTTAGGATGCATTTCACAGATTGAAAGGAAGACCCACGCAAGGCAGCTTTTGGAAATACAAAGGTGACATTTATTCTCTTTCTTGAAACCTTTAACAATCCTTTCAACAATAATATATCTCACAAAATTAAAAAAATTTCATAAACATACACTTAGACCGATTCACAAGCATTGAATGTAGAGTTAAAGTCATTCCAGCTGGTACACACTCACACACACACACAGGCACACACACTCACACACACACACACACACACACACACATTCACAGAGTAAAAAGCAGTCACTCTGGCTTCTCTGGCATGCATGCATGTTTCTCTGATCCTCACATCCTGCTTTGACTTCTTTCTTCTCTCTCTCTCTCTCTGACGGATCATCTGGCCATCTGCTATGCTCTGGGGGGGGGGTCCAGCTGGGCAACCTCAGGGCTACAACTGTCCCCAGCGGGGGTGCTGTACCTGTCGAGCTGTCCCCAGACACTCCCCTGTCTTCACGGACTCAGCAGGAGGTGGCTCCCTGTGTCAGCGCCACTCAGCGGGCCGTCCGGCATGCCCACTGGTCCGATGGCAGCCATCTCACAGGGCACATCTCAGCCAAGCTCAGTGGCAGCGCTTTGCAAAGCCAAGGCCCATGATGCTCTGCTCTTTGTCTGTCTGCCTTTCTGTCTGCATCTGCCTGCCTGTCTGTCTCCCTGCCTCTTTGACTATCCATCTGTCCATCTCTCTGTCTGTCTTCCTGTATCTACCTCCCTGTCTGTCTGCCTCTTTGTCCATGTGTCTGTATGCCTGTATCTTCCTGTCCGTATGTATACCTCTCTGTCTGTCTTTCTGCCTGCCTTTTTCCATCCATGTGTCTGTCTGTCTGCCTGAATCTACCTCCCTCTCTGTCTGTCTGTTCAGCCTGCTGGGCTTGAGCCCAGTCCTTCCTATTCCGGTCCAGTCTGACTCCCCCAGTTGTAAGAGCTCCCCCTGCTGGAAGGTGAAAGTCAGGTGGGAGGGGATATGAGCAGGCTGGATAGGATGGAAATCCCATTTTTTTTTTCAGATGTTGGGAAGCCTTGTCACCCAAAATAAGAATCTCTGCCGAAAAAGACACAGACAGGCTGTAGCAAAAGGGCCGCAGCTGTCATGACCCTGTGACCCTGCTGGTGTGTCCTCACGCTCTGAAGGCACTGGGGGTCCTGAGAGACAGGACCTGTCCGCTCACCACTCTGCCACGCCAGCCGCCACACGCCTCCTGTTAGCTCCCATGTCCTGCCTGTGATCCCCATGGCTGACTGGTCCCACTCTCATCTGGCTCACATTCGCTTGTTAAAAGTGAACGGAGCATCTGTCTGGCAGCATCTTACCTCGCCGACTTTAAAACAGTTTACAGCCGAAACGGAGAGCGGCGGCGGTGGAAGGCGTCTGCTAATGGAGCAGGAGCTACAGTTTCTCACACTGATATCACCGTGCGTGCCAGCAGCGACAGTGAGGACAACAGTGAGGCCATCACTGCCCCCTGCTGCCAGCGAGAGGCATCTGCAGCCATATCTATGCATGCTGCACTGATAACTATTGTAAGTGAATAGTAAGAGTAGAAAAACACCATAGTGCTGTGGTAGTTTAAGTAGCAGCAGTAGGAATAAAAGTTGACCAAAGTAGAAGTAGCTGTAACAGTGTAAGCAATGGCTTAATAGTACCTACAGTACAATGACAGCAGCACCACAGGTGCCATTACACTGGACTGTCAGTAGAAAACTGAAATATCAGAAACCGTAATTTTTTTACTTACAGCCCTGGCTGTTCTGAGCAGCCATTCTGTTCCTGTTTTGTGCTTTACCGAGAGCAGCAGCGGCTGAATGTATTTTCCCACTGTCCCTCCTGTATCCACAGAATCCCACAGTTCTTTCCAGTATGGCGCCTCCTAAAGGACTGGAGGTCCAGGAAAGTCAACTGAGAGGAATCAAGATACGGGTGTTTGGGGGCAGTGAAGGAAAAGGGGGGGTTTTCAAATCTGCGGGACGAAGGGGACCGGTGAGCAGTCAGCCAAAGAGCATGTGCATGAAGAGAGTGACGGCACAGAGGTGAAGGAAGGTAAGGAAAGGGGTGGCGGAGGAAGAGGAGGAGGGCAGGGAGGGGAAGTCGAAACTGGGAGGACACTCGAGCTCAAAGCAGCGCATGGAGGTGGCGGCTGCGTCCTCGTTGCCATAATTGGCCCAGTACTCCTCAGGGTCCAGCTTGGGCAGTGCGGCTTCCTCCTCCCCGAACTCGTACTTGGCGGAGGAGACGGCACTGTTGGACCCAGGGAAGTCGTGGGGTTTGCCCGCGTGGAAGGGGAACGCCTTGATGGTCTCGGAGCTCTTCTCGAACACGCCCTTGGAGGACGCTGCAGGCTTGTGCTTGGAGAACCACCAGCGGGTCTTAGTGCTGAAAGTGGTGGTGGTGGTCCCGGCCAGGGAGCCGGGATCCGGCAGAGGGCAGAGGGCGAAGTCCATCTCACGCAGGAAGCGCAGGTCCACGCCACGGCGGGGTGTCGGTGACGAGCACATCAGCTCTGAGCTGGAGACCCGGGACCCGCGGAAGAACTCCCAGAGCTGCCGGGCTTCGCAGCCACAGGACCACGGGTTGCCATTGAGCCGCAGGAATTGGACGGCGCCGGCGTCCCGCAGGACTTGACCTGGAAGCTCTGCCAGCGAGTTGTTGAAGAGGAAGAGCATAGTGAGGCGGCCCAGGTCGCGGAACGCCCGGCGGTGTACCTGCTTGATACGGTTGTCGTGCAGCAGCAGCCGGTCCAGGTTGACCAGGCCACGGAAGGCGTGCTCCGAGATGGTGCGGATGCGGTTGCCGTGCAGGAACAGCTGGTTGAGGTTGACGAGGTCAGAGAAGAGGTCGTCCTGCAGGAAGTGCAGCTGGTTCTCCTGCAGGTAGAGGAACTGCAGGCTGTAGAGCTTGTGGAACAGGTCGTGGGGCAGGGCGGCCAGCCGGCAGCGGTGCATGTGCAGGCTCTGCAGGCGCTCGAGCCCCCGGAATGCTCCACCCTCCAGACGGCGCAGGGTCGGGTTGTCCCCCAAGTCCAGCTCCTCCAGCTCGCGCAGGTCACTGAAGGCTCCAGCCTCGATCCAGGTGATGTTGTTGGAGAAGAGCCAGAGGACCTGGGGGAACATGACTGGTTAGCGTGGGAACTCCCTCGGCCTCTATAAGCATTCTCACTTTAGGAATACGTGTGGAATCTTCACATTTTTATTACAATAATTTCAATAAAAAGCAAAACAAACATCCTCATTCACACTCGAGTTGTGAGCCAAAGGGTCTCCAATTGTAGCTCACACCCTCTCTCTCTCTCACACACAAACATAAGACACGTGTCACACGCGCACCTGCGTCCCAAAGCCGAAGGAGTCGACACGCAGCTCGGTGATCTGGTTGTTCTGCAGGAAAACGCGCTGGGAGCTGTATGGCATGCCGGACGGCACCAACGTGAAGTTCTGTGCCTGGCAGCTGACCGTCATGGGGGAGGGGTAGCAGACGCAGAGGCGCGGGCATGCCGTGGCTGGGCTGGAGCTCAGCAGGAGCAGCCAAAGCACCAGGCACATTGCAGCGCCACCTGGAGGAGAAGGGACCGCATGGCGGCAGAGGTTGTGTAAAACACCTACTTTGACACTTAATTTTTTTATGAGTAAAAGTGCTGAGCATTACAGGTGTCGGTCACAGAACACCTTGGATTTCAGTACAGAGTGTCTTCGATGGGTGTTTCAGGGCCAGCTAGGCGAGATTATTCTGAGCCCCCGATATCCAGCAGAAAGCAGATTTTGTCAACTCATTTGAATTAAAACATTATAGTAGCACAGAGTATGTGGCTGCTAGTTCACGTCTGTTTCACAAATAATTAACATAATTAAACTAGTTTAAATAACTGTAATGTTACGAAACTGCATGCAACCACAGGTAATTCTTCTATTTTTTTTCACTTGCTTCTTGCGCTCCCTGCGCCCTAGGCGATCGCATATGTCGCCTATAGAGCGGGCCAGCCCTGAGGTATTTCGTTTGTCCACCAGGAGCTGTCCGCCGCACTGGTGCTGAAACGCGTCGCTGAAACGCAAAGTGATTTACGGGGAAAGGCCATGCATTACAGCGGGCATCCTGTGAGAGCATGCCGGCGAAACGCGCTTCTACTTTACGGTGACCCCATGCATTACAAGCGGCTTCACAGCTCCGGCCGTTAAGAGCCGACAAAGTGGCACAGGTATCAGTGACAGATATGTCCGCCTCCTGATTGCGGTGCCAAGCCAGGCAGATCCATGCACAGCTTTTAATGCCCGAGAGATGAAATACCCGCTACTTGACGTCAAAATGTTTGTTCGTAAAAGTGACTCAATTCAAATGTAGTACGAGTGACATTTTCACTGACGATCATCAGAATCTGCAGTTAGGCTACTTAGAAATTTCCAATGTATTCTGCAAAACCTAAAATCCGTAATTTAAAAAAGAAACATAAAGCAATACCAAGTATTTCAAGTACAACCAGTAAAACTCTTAGTTCCAGATAAGAAACACTGAGACCGTTATCATGCAGAGAGCGCCTGGGCGTCCCGGGCAGACTCACCCCCGAAGCGGCCGCTGTAGCCCGTGCGGTAAATTGCAGCCGAAAAGCTTTCCATCTCGAACCAAAGCCGGGAGCGAGTTAGCCTGTTCTGGCGAGTCACTGCCTGCTATCTCCGCCGGAGCTCTGGTTTGCGAGTCGGTGTCGCTTGTGGCGAAGCGATGGAGAGAGTGCCGAGTTAGAGCTCCGGTGCCGAATTTATAGGCAGCCGGGGGGCGCCTACGGCAGTGGGCAGCGCGGGATCTCTCTGCGTAAGCAGCGGGGTCACGGCGCGGCGCGGGCGGGGGAGCGCCGAGGAAGCCGCTTCTCACATGGCCGTTTACGGTGACAAGCCGTAGATGGGCAATGATGCATGAAAGAGAGAATGGTGGGGGTCGGCACGGCGCCCGGCGGTGACGGAGCGCCGAGGAGGAGCAAAACGAGGCGGCGGCATGTCCATGTCGGGTTTTGGCGTCGGAACAAAACCTTCAGTGATGTAAGAAAAAAGACAAGAAGACGGTAAGTTAAAGGATAATTAGGGACGAAAGAAAGGAAACTCCGCCAAGTACGTATTAGGAACTAAAATAAAACTTTTGCTATAGTATTAATATTTTGGTGTGATGATTTATCTAACATGAGCTAATAAAGGTTACTGCATAAGAATGATTTTGCCTCTGTTTTTTGTCATTGAAGTAATAATGATACAGTCTTGAAGTAATAAATGAACACACAAACCAATAAAACGCAGTATGGGAAGTGGACAAATGATAATATTCAGTAATATCTCAGGACCAATGTGCGAGATGAACATGAGCAGAAGTGAGTTCCTGGGAGATGAACATGAACAGAGTTCCTGTTCTGGCTGGGATGATTCCAGAAGAAAGCATAGGAAGCCCAACTGAAACGTGATGGCAGTCGTGGAATTAGCCATGAATGCTGGATGCCGATGGTACGGCCGCGTGCTTGTGCAGTTTGTGTCTCCTAGAGGGAGCCTCCGTGGAGGCGGCGGGGGTGCGGGCAGCTGAGACGTGTCCTGAAATGCGGGGGCTGGTGAGCTCACACCCTGGACTTGTGCCCTTCTCTGCTGGAGTCTCCTCTCAGCTTCTTCTCAGAGCTGCCGTTGGACAGACATGTCAGAATAAACATTTCTGCCACTTACACATGTTCTGTATGCAAGTGTGTTGGAGTGAACTTGGAAATGTGTAAATCTAAACAAGGGTGTAACTTTGCTTTGAACATTGGGGCGAGGGGTTGAGGTCAACATCCATTTAAGGGGAGACATGATCATTGAGGGGGTTGTATTTGCCTATTTTGATTATTGGGGGGGGGAGCTACCCCTGAACTACCCCGAGCTGAGGATATATCACCTCTGAACTGCCCCCGAGCTCAGGGTATATCACCCCTGATCTGCCCCATGCTGAGGGTGTATCACCCCTAAACTGAACCATGCTGAGGGTGTATCACTCCACAACTGCCCCAATCTGAGTGTGTATCACCCCTGAGCTGCCCAGAGCTTAGAGTATATCACCCCTGATCTGCCCCATGATGAGGGTGTATCACCCCTGAACTCCCCCCATGCTGAGGATGTATCACTCCACAACTGGCCCGAGCTGAGTGTGTATCACTCCTGAACTACCCTATGCCAAGGGTGTATCACCCCTGAACTGCCCCACGCTGAGGGTGTATCACTCCACAACTGCCCCGAGATGAGTGTGTATCACTCCTGAACTACCCCATGCTGAGGGTGTATCACACCTGAAGTGCCCCATGCTGTGGGTGTATCACCCGTGACTTGCCCCTAAGGGTATATCACTCCTGAGGTGCCCAGTGCTGGAACTTTATCATCCCCAAACTTGGTTCTTCTCAGTTCTTCACTCTGCGTTTAGAGTTAGTGCTTCTCTCTGAAAGCTCACATTACATCATCTGCTATTGCACTCTGGAGGCATCGGCCCACTTCTCTCTCCATCATTTACTCTTTCTCTGTCTAACTCTCTCCATAAATTCATATTTTGGTTGCACACTCATTATTTCTCGTGATAGAAGATTAACTTCATCCAAGATCCATTCTTTTTGCTCATTGTCAGAGTGGTTCTCCTGTGGTTAGGGCAGGACTGAAGCTGTAACAGTAAACCAGCCTCTGAACTCATTGTAATTAGGGTTATGAGAGAAAAGTGGACTGACATCATAGAGCAAGAGGAATCACAGTTTGCTGTCAGTCATTGCCTGCTTTCAGCCAGAAGGAATCCAGAATAACTGATAAATAGTTGAATAGACCGTCAGTGAGTCAGATCTTCAAAGGATGGGAGCCTTATATCTTCTATTGCTAGAAAAGGAATTATGTTGTTTTGGAAAAAACTTTCATTATTTATTAAAACCAACCAGCCAGTCAAGCTGTGTAAAATGCTTGGAATGAGCCAAGAATTACAGTTCGGAACACTAAAGAATGAAGTCATTGAATTCAAGCCACGGTCCTCTGCCCAGATACATGTTGAGAGTGTGGGAGGCAAGTTAACACTGCGCATACAGCCAGATCACTAACATGCATATAATACATCAAACTGCAGGGAATGACGTGCAGTCTCCCTCAGTGCAGGCTTAATGTACTGTAAGGTTCAGTTACTGTATCTGTACTATATTATATTAACACTTTATCTCAGTGCAATGCTAATGTGCAGTAGTGTTCAGTCACTGTATATGTACTGTATTCACTCTCTATCTCAGTACAATGTTAATGTTCAGTAGTTTACTCACTGTATCTGTACTGTATTCACCCTCTATCTCAGTACAGTGTTAATGTTCAGTAGTTTACTCACTGTATCTGTACTGTATTAACTCTCAGTCTCTATATATTGTTAATGTTGTGTAGTGTTTATTTTATCTATACTGTATTCACCCTCTATCTCAGTACAGTGTTAATGTTCAGTAGTTTACTCACTGTATCTGTACTGTATTAACTCTCAGTCTCTATATATTGTTAATGTTGTGTAGTGTTTATTTTATCTATACTGTATTAACCCTCTCTCTCAGTAGAGAATAAATATATAATAGTGTTCAGTCATATTCGTATTTATACTGTACTGTATTAACCCTCTCTCTTAGTGCAGTTTCAATGTACAAAAGTGTTCAGTCACTGTATCTATGCTATACTGACCTAATCCTGCCTCTCAGTACAGTGCTAATGTAAAGTGGTGTTCAGTCACTATATCAGTACTGTAATAACACTTTCTCTCAGTAGAGGATTAATGTACAATAGTGTTCAGTCACAGTATCTATACTGTACCGTATAAACCCTACCACTGTAGTGTTCACGTACAGCACTGTTCAGTCACTAAGTCTGCCCTGTAATAATACTTTCTGCCAGTACAGCATAAATGTGCCTCTCTTCCTTCTTATGATGCCGCTCTCCTCCAGTCTGTAAGATAATGAGCATCACCTTCTCTTTATTTCTCCCAGTTCCTCCGTTTGGCTGCCCGGGAGACTGTGTGAGCTCCTCGTTCTGCTCTAACAGGCACTACCTTTGCTTTCTCTCCTCCGGAATGGGTGTAAATGTTTGCTGCAAGTTCCTTCAAACCATCAGCCCTGACTTAGTTACTTTCTCCATCCCTTTATCTTTATTTTTGGAGCTCATTTGTTCAGTAAGGTCTTTATTTTTAAATAGTGAGATTCAAGCTTAGATCACGGATGACGCAGATGGGAGACACACCCCCCCCCAGCTTTTCACGGAGGGCTGAGAGGGAGCCACAAAGAAATAGGCGTGTGTCTGTTTCTTAGGCGTGCTACTCGCTCGCTTTCTTTCTCTCTTCCTTGTCGTCATTGTTCTGGTTATCTCTGTCTGTACTTTGATTTTTCATTTTCAAAAATTATTGGCAAACTAATCTCTTGTTGGAAATTAACATAAAAAATGAATTAAGCTGGAGCAGTTTCAATCACGTTCGGCCACGTGAGCAGCCTCCTGGGGACAGCCCCCCCCCCCCCCAAGGATACACTCTCTTATTGTAATTTTTTTTTTATGAAGGTATTCACCCAAAAACAAATTAGCCTGGTCTCTCCCAGGAGTTTAGCCATGGAATGTCTGCTTAACCAATGCCCCCTCCAGCCCTTTTACCATTGCTACCCCCCCCCTTCAGATTTGTTCTGCTGTGGGGGAGGAAAACGGGCTCTTCAGCCCCAGAGATACATTAACGTGCAAAAGCATCAGATGATGGTGTGAATGTAAGAGCCATAACGGCATGAGGGGCTTCATTACTCCCCCTGAATGCATTACTGCTCACTGTAATAAAGAACGTCACTGGCGGCAGTTACATGATCAGACCCCTGACTCCTGGAGTGACTCACGCAGATCCTCGGGGCATGAGGGCGTGGTGACCAGCCCTCATGACCGTGACATCAGAGCTAAGGCGCGATAGAGGGCTTTCCTTCATCGCTCCCTGACCACTCACTTACCCACGCAGGGAGATACCATCTGAATATTACATCATCGGGATGTGATCAGCACCCTCTAGAACGTGACCGTAGGCATCTCACAGCTCCAGGATGTGACCATAATCGTCTCA
Source organism: Gnathonemus echidnorhynchus (assembly GCA_026776725.1). Taxonomy (NCBI): domain Eukaryota; kingdom Metazoa; phylum Chordata; class Actinopteri; order Osteoglossiformes; family Mormyridae; genus Gnathonemus; species Gnathonemus echidnorhynchus. The sequence continues at coordinate 9,925,155 of JAODJU010000050.1, read as the reverse complement.
TGGCCCCAGTATGCGAACACAATCGTCTCACAGCGCCAGGATGTGACCATAATAATCTCACTGTCCCAGGATGTGACCATAATCGCCTCATGGCCCCAGGATGCGAACACAATCGTCTCACAGCGCCAGGATGTGACCATAATTGTCTCATGACCCCAAGATGTGACCACAATCATTGTAGCACCGGGAGCCAAGGACAGTCTGGTGATACACTAAGGAAATCGAAAATGTCACCTGTCCCTAGAATATGACCACAACTATCACATTTACATCAGGATGTGTCAATCTCCTTAGACCTTGTCAGCTTAGAACTCCAGATCATGTCTATGAACGTAACTGTCTCACAGCCTTCCTTTGAAAAAGGGACAGTACTGGTGAATTCGTTGAGCAGCACAGAAATCTGATAACAAAGCACGTTTTTCTTGGCATGTGCGCCTGTGCGAGTGTTACACTGGGAACACGTGCCGCTGTGTTCATGCGTGTGTCTTGGCGTGTAGGCGCCTGCGTGGGAGTGTGTGTCCATCCCTGCAGCTGTGTGGAGGTTGCGTAATGTGAAGCCACTCTCTGCATTTATCAAGACGAGCGAGTGGGAGAGCAGAGGTGTGAGACAGACAGGGGCTCCTGGTACCCATCCATACATCCAGCATGTTATCAAGGGCCACAGCCAATAATCGGCCGGGGGGGGGCGGGGGAGTTCCTTGTAACTCTGCTTGAGTGTAGTGATTTGAACGGTCAGTGAATTGCGCAGTTCTGGGCTCAGCAACACTGACTGAGTGTAAAAGGGCACAGTCTAGTTCAGCTGTAGGTAGCTGTATGTGTGGTGTTTTGGGGTATTGTCTATTAAAGCAAATGAATATAACTTAGAGGCTTTTGGTGGCCTCTGGTGGCCCAGAGGTGGAAAAGCAAGCAAGAATTGGATTGGACTTGGAGAGCAGAGCTTACCATCAGTGCTCAGGATACAGGGGACGACGGTCAGCCTAAAGATCCTCCCACAAACAGCCTCTTTACCTTATAAGGAGTCATTTGATGTCTTTTGGCTCCACTCCAATAGTAAGAGTCGCAAGCTGGTATTGAAGATGGCCATCTTCATAATCATCATTCTTTTTTTTACAAACATGTCAGATAGCAGGTCAAATCACCAATTTTCTTTATTAAAAATCCCAGGGAATACAGCATAACTCTACAGCGATTGCTGGATATCTCTCCATCTGAGCTGGATGTCAGGTAAAAGGAAGACAGGCAAATAACAGGGGAAAATCAGAAGCAGAGAACAGAGAAAAATTGATGTTGAGAGAGCAAGAGGGAGCTGGAGAAGGAGGATCTCCTGGCATCCATCTCCTGCCATCTGCCACCGCGGATGTGCCGACTGCAAATTCATCATGACCGCCCCCTTCTGGCAGCTGCACACAAATACTATATATGGTTGGATGACTTCCTCTTCACTGCAGTCAACCTCCCCAAGCACCTTTCACTTGCTCCTCATCTCATTTTTCTCTCCCTTTGTCCTGGGTTGGGAATAAAACCCCATTGCCTTGCTGCCCGTCCAACAGGTGGCGCTCACTTCTTCGCCATGACGTAGGCGCCGAAGGGGTGGAATTGCATGTCGCGAATGCGGCGGACCGACTGCATACGGGGGTACCGGGCACCAAACTCGTTGAAGTGCCTGAAGTCGCCTTTCTCCAACAGGTACTGGCTTCCACGGTAACCTGGGAATTCATACCCGACCCAGCTGTGATCAGGGGAAAAAGACAGACCTGAGAGGGGACCAGTGCAGCATGGCACTGGAGATTTAGACTAGAGGTTTCAGTTTGAACCCAATTGCGTTGTGCTTGTGAAGGACATTAGATGCGATTAATAGGTGTATCTCACTTGTTTCTAACTTGAATATAGTTTATAGGAGATACATACTGTTTCCTCTGTGCTGTACTCCTGGTTTTGCTGTTATGGGGACATTAAAAGGAGTATCGTATGGATCACAACCCAACACTCACGTTCCACAGCTCACAGAGATGCTGCCCACGCGGTCGGTGAAGCCGTATGCGAACAGGCTGGGCACGTCATCATCCAGGATCTCCATCTTGCGGCCCTTGAAATGTCCCACCTCAAAAAGGCAGATCTTGTGCTTCTCTGTGTCCTGAGGAAGAATTAGGATTCGACAATTGGAGGAAATACACTGCGCACAGATATAGTAAAATGTATAAATAAAGATTAATTTGTTTAAGCTGAATTCACATATTAATCCAGGAAGAAACAACAATATATGTAAATAAGTTGTGAAAAAGTGAAGGAATTAATGAGTGAGTGAGTGAGTGAGTGAGTGAGTGAGTGAGGGAATGAATGGCTGAATGAATGTGGGAATGAGCGAGTGAGTGAGAGAATGAGTGAGTGAGTGAAAGAATGAGTGACTGAGTGAGTGTTAGCTGGTACCATCCTGATGGGTCTGAAGGACATGAGAAACTCGTTCCTGTAGCTGTTGCTCCAGCAGTCCCAGCGAGGGTACTCCCCTTTCTCCAGGACGTACATCTCCCCACAGAAGTTCATCTGTTCATAGCCCACGAAGCTGTGGAGCAGTCAGTAAGCCGGTGAGTCTCCGTGCTCTGCTCCCTTGGCGCGGGCGGCAGTGCCAGCGGCGTCACTTACGGGCCACAGTGGACGCGGAGGGAGCGCACGCGGTCAAAGCCCGCCTGGCACACGCTCATGCACTCGCCCGTAATCTCCATACACCTGCCCTGGAAGTTCTCCTGGTCAAAAATGCACATCTACGGGAAAGGAGAAAACGAGCAGCTTTACTCACAAAAACACAACACGTGATGCCTTTGAAGCAGATAAGTAAGCTCCCGAGCTCCCCCTAGTGACGCAATGCTGCATTGCTTCAGCATAAGTTTAGGACACCATACCATCAATAAGGGTGACCATTTCATCCATGCCAGGGGGGACATTATAAGATAGGACAGGGTTTGTTAGCTACCATTTCAATTAAAAAGGCCTGGATTTCACTTTAGCACTCTAGTTTTTGCCATGTGCTGACTGTTCAGTCTCCTACAATCATGCATGTTTTGATAGTTAATATATTTTATCCATCCATCTTCAGGAACTGCTTAAACCCAACTGGGGTCACTGGAGTCTATCCCAGGAACAATGAGCGCAGGTGGGAACCAACCCTGGGCAGTCGCCAACACACCACAGGGCACACACACTCACACACTCACACAACTACAGGGCCAATTCAGACTCACCAATCGAACTATCCTGCATGCTTTTGGACCGTGGGAGAAAACCAGAGCCCCTGGTGAAAACCCACATGAACACAGGGAGCGTGTGCAAAGTCCACACAGAAAGGACTGGAGACCGAACCCAGGACCTTCTCCCTGTGAGGCAGCAGCGCTAACCACTGCACCACCGCACTGCCCAATACATTTTACATTCATATAATTTATATTAATACTTAAATTATTGTTACATATTTAATAATATCTTTATCATCATTATTACTATCATTATAATGAATTATTATATAATTATTATACTACCCAAATACTAATCTAGTGTTTTACTTTTCTGTATATGCCTTTGCTAAACATTGAATGTTCTTTGCAATGTCCTTTTTTGTTTATGTCTTGTAAAAGTGCCACCATGGCAAATTACTTGTATTGAAACATACTTGACTAATAATACAATAATTCTGCCAGTAATGTTGTTGGCTGAGTCTTTCGATCAATGAAACAAACCAGTAAAAGCACAAGAAGAATTGAACTAGTTAGCTAAGCACAGGAGTCTTTCAGTTTTAATGTAGCGTGTAAATCCTGAAGTATCTCCCCAGACATTAGGTGGTCACTCTACCATCAGCCTATGCAGCTTTGCTCCAGCCGCTCGTGGGAGTTTTACTTACACAAAAATGTTCTGAGGGCAGAAGGAAAAGGTATTGGTTCAGAGAGATAACCAATCATATTGCAGAAGAGGCAGGACCAAGATATCTGATTGGCTGGTCAGGCCTCCTCTAGTTGCTGGGACCCACCTCATCTACAATCTGATTGGTTATCTCTCTGAACCAATCATTTTTCCTTCTGCCCTCAGAACATGTTTGTGTAAGGAAAACTCCCATGAGCGCTCCAGCCATGGATAGAACAGCCACTTATTGCAAACACCCAGGTGAGGTTTCACTGAAGAAATCTATCACAGGGCTGGAAAACATGTTCTCAGCTTGTGATTGCTCATACTGACCACCTTGGACACATTCTGTCCAAAATAGATTGTATTCAGCATACAAGGAAATCTTGGCTAAATCTCAATATGTGTACTTGACCGTACTTGTCTTCTCTTGCCCCCTTTTACGTCATCTTCCATTTCCAAAGACTAGTTCCAATACTCAAGAACAGAAGTACAGAGGACAGTAAAAATCCCCGGATGCTGGTCTTGCTCCGCCCCAAATATCAAGGATACATCGGTTGCATCCTTTCCGAATGAGACATATCCCATGATCCATTGTGCCCCAAGTTCATTTTTGGAAGGCAAGTTAGCAAGACCGATCTTGCCAAGACAGCAAGTACAGTCTTTGCGTTCTTGGTATTGAGATTCACCCCTCATATATGCTTGAGAGTCTGTATCTGTGCCATTAAAATATGTAGACTATATCTATCCCATGAAAAAAGTCACATTCCCAGCCCCCAGCACTAAAAAGGCTAGACTCTGGTTGGGCTAACCCGACTTGTGCTAACCAGGCCATACTTTGCAGTTGCTCTGGTGAGCATGTGAGACAGCTGAGAGTCAAACCCACACCTTGTAGGGTATCATCATGTCCATGTCAGAGTTATGGGCAGGCTTCCCATCCAACTGGGAGGAGCCCTTGGAAGATTTCTCAGTGCTGGACGACATGATGCCTGAGGGGAAAGATAGAAAGAGTGTAATCGATTACTTTACCGCACTGAAAGCAAATGGCAGGAATCTTTAATGAGCCTGATGTTCTACTATGACTGAAGCTACTTCCATCACCTCCTGTGTTTTGTATGGCCTGCCTGGTTGTGTGTCAGCTGTGTTATCTGCTTGCTCCGTCTCCACCTACCTCCTGTGTTTCCCTCAGTCAGGATGCGCCAATCCCCCTCGTGGCCCGCTCTTTTATCCCCCGATGCACGGTGGGGGATTATCAGCAGAGAAACAAACCTGCTGAGCTCACAGCAGATGAAGAATGAAATCCCTCCATCATCAAAGTGCAGAGAGAGGGAGGGCGAGGTAGAGAGCAATGGGAGTGAAGAAAAAAATGTACGCATACATTTCCTGTGACTTTTTAGCTTTTATTTCTCACTATTAGCCATATGTCATGATTTGGACCAAGAGCATGCGAAGTAAACAAATGCTTTGGACACTTTAAAACCAACCTAAGACTTCTGCTGCTTTGAGTGTCACTGTTCTGGGGAGCTTGGTGTCAGATCACAGAGGCCTACAGAGGTCTCTCATTGGGTCACATGCATTAATCTACAGGCGTGAGTATGCGTGGTCCTGCCAAATGAGCAGATATGAAGTAACATGGTTACGGGGCCTTTCTGTGGAAATTAAAGGGCCAAACTGGCAGCTAAACAGGCCAGTGTCTTGATTTTGCTAGTTAACCAAATGTCTGCCAATATCTGCGTCTTATTATATGACCTACAGTTCCCTGGGTCAGAGGTGATGACAGTGGGACGTTCATGGGATGGTGTCCTCCTTTCTCTTGACCTCTGCATTTTGCAATCTTGCCAGGCCTTGTTTCAAAGGGTATTTTCTCCTTTGTAAAGTTTCCAAATAGTACTGAAGAGCTGAGTGGACCCATGTGCGTCTGTCGGCGCCTGGAGCTGCGTGCGCCTCACACCCACAGCCAACAGCAACACGCCATACGGCAGACAGTGCTGACGTCTACGGATGCACACAGCGCTGTTTCTGTGTCCATTCACGGCCCCCCCCCCTCCCCCGCATGCGTGCATTTCACAGGGTGTATGGCGCCTCTGAAACTCGTCGTCTGCTGACTCAGCGGAGCAGGCTGAAAGAGGCGAGTCACGCGGTCACATGGACAAACGTCACGTCTTACAAACACTCTGGCCCTCGCTTGAGGCAGCAACAGCAGTGCCGTGAAGCTTCCAAGCCCCTCAGAGCTGCATTCCAAAGTAGGATGGACATCAGAGAAACCACAATCCATCACTTCACTGATCCTAAGTGGGGCTGGGATTTAATGAAGCAAAAAGAATATCTGAAATCTAGTCTGATGCAATTGATAAATGACTACAGTACTGTTAAAAAAACACAAAAACATGTTTAACGTATGTCAGCAGACAAAACAGGTAAAGCCTGATATTGTGCCGCGAGACTCACCTTGGGGTGAATGACGTCATGTTCATTGTGAGTGCCACACCTGTTACATTGCCTATAAATGAGGTGGAATATAATTATGCAAATTATAAAAACACAAAACAGTGTTACTGTGCCAATAATTTTGAAATGAAAAAACATATGGTGGTCGATTTAATTCACCGGAAATGCCCAAACGGGATAATAATCAAAAGTACGGCTTCCGACAAAACCATACAGACCAGGCAACATACACAGTTGGCAGGTGTCATTCACTATACCACCATTAGGTGGCTGTTCACATTCCTCCATAAAATAACACGGATTTATTTTTATACGTCTTTAGACTTAGGTCTTCATCTGGTATAAAGACAATTCACACCGAAACGTTTATTCGGTCTGTTATCATAACTTTATTACAGATTAACTGCAAACTTAGAAAAAAAATCGTACAGAAAACCAAGGAACTTTATGTCCAGTAGAAAATTCAATAAGTGCAAAATAGAAGGTGGTCAATGACTACGTTACACATCATAACAGAAATGCATCTCAGTTTTATGGGGTGCTCCATAAATACAGACATATACACACCGCAGCGAGCGACAGTCCCTTATTGCCAAAGCATGCCACGTTCACAGACACCGATCCCTGCTATACCGTCTAACAGGTCCAAAAAACACCCCACTCTTCCCCGATATATTTATTTTCCGTATAGTACGAACAGCAGACCGGGGCGGGAATTTGGAAAAAAAAATTGAGAAATCAGTCTGGCCCTGGAGAGGAATCCATTGGTCCCGGGTGCAGCCCACGGCCGTCCACCTCCTCAGGAGCTAATCTTCCTCATCAGCTCCTCGTCCTGCACCGACATGTCTGTCAGCTTGCGGCCCAGCCGCTCGTGCAGCTCCATGTACTTGGCCACGCAGCGATCCAGACACACGGCTTCACCCTTTGACAAGTCAACCTCCTTGTAGTTGGGCGGCACACATTTCTTATGGCAGGCATTGATCATGCTGGTGTCGGGTAACAGTAATGTTGATTAGAGGTGGTCTGCTCCTGAAATGCTACTTCACATCCACATTATACAGCCTGACGTGCGAGTAGTTTGCAGGATCTAAACATCTTGAGCTACTTTCGTTACTCTTTGTTTTTAATTAAGACTTTTTGTGTACTCCAAACGAACTGTCCCTGTTCACTCAACATATTCTGTAGTCATTTTAACATTAGTTATCGCGGAAAAACGGAATCAAAATTACTTTAGTCCTCCATTGAAATTTAATAGGCTTTCGAGCGTAATCCCCAACTGCCACCACGCTTTACAACCGAATTAAAGAAGAAGGAACATAGTACTGCAGTTAGTGAAGAGGACGCCCTCCATGATCAGAAATCGTTTAATTTACCGGTTAAACATATCGGCCATCATTTCCACCTCGAGCTCACCCGCCAGCTGATACGCCTTCATGGGATCCATAACTGAGAACCCGAGATGAACAGTTACGCTTGAGAAAAAAACACGTGCGTCCCCCGAAGCTGAAGTACGACAAATCCTCCGGTCTTAAAGTTTCAAGTTCAAGAATCCCCTCGTCTAAGCAATACGTGTAAATAGCGACACCTGGCGGTCAATCCTGTTTCTCCGATTACAGCAAATGCGAAAGTTCCGAAAACGTTTAGTATACTTTCAAAATCAAACTCCGTGTCGGCTGACTGTAATTGTAGTTGTAATAGTGGATTATTCAAATGAACATAAGCAAAAATGTTTACACATATAATCCTGCAGCAGGGACAGCCTCAGGTGGTTGGTGGTTATTTCATCTTTCAAAGTAATACTTCATATGCATGAAAGATGTTGGGAAAAAAGGGAGTAACTAACCACGTCATGCTGGGTTTTGACTTTAGAAGGAGCCAGATGTAAGCCAGTCACTGGCTACAGTCTGCAGTCTTACTATTGGTACATGAAACTACCATGACAGCATCATTACAACTGTATCTAAGGTAACTGAATACATCACCCATATATTCAAGAGAAAGCTGCTGTAGCCTGACCATATCCACTGAAAATCAGTTCTACTAATGGGATGCTTGCAAATAAATATGCAGAATGCAGCCCTTTTCCATCCTGCCCATTAAGCATTTGGTGCCCGCAGGTTATATTTTCTTACGTTAAAAGAAGTTATGCTGCTTTTCCTAAAAAGTTATGGTGACTGACAAACCATACTCACTGGGAGATTTGTTACCAAGAGGCAAATGGGTGCAGGAGTGAGTGAGTACAGTTTAGGTGATCACATCTATCTCCTGGTCGTCCTCCGATGACTCTCTGGGACTGAGGTCCACCTGCAGGGTTCCCGGTACCTGGTTCAGCAAAATGGCAGGGGGACTGGAGAAATCTATAATATCAATTTCCTCATCTTCAAGTACTGCTATCGGTTTTGTGAATGTGCACAGAATCTGATCTTCCCTTGGGTACTCATCCACTCCTGAATCACAGCCATTCTCTCCATCTCTCATTTCAATCACTTCTATATCAACCTCCTCCTGTCCTTCCTCTTTTTGTTTACTTGTATCCGTCCCCTTTTTTGAATTTCTCTTTTCGAAACTACTTTCAATCACTTCATTAGGCTCCTCTTGCCCTTCCTCTATTTGTTTTGTGTCCATCCCATTTTCTGAGCTTTTTTCACACCCACTCTCAATCACTTCTACACCGGATTTCTGATAAATCCTGAATGACTTCTCTTCTCCCTGTTCTGTAGTTTCTAGTCTATACTTCACTTTTCCCTTTCCTCCTGCTTCAGCCTCTTCTATTGTCTCCTCACATCTTACTTCCTTTTCCTTTATTTTTGTAGTTTGATTGATTCCTCCCATTTCAGTTCTTTCTATTTCAGAAACTCCAGTTAGTTTGTTGTTAGTCATCCCAGCTTCCATAGCATCTACCACTCCTGCTACATCTTTGGTGTCAAGGCCATTGCCTGTTCCTACCGATTGCAAAATGTGATTGTGACAAGCTTTCATCAATCCTTTATTTTTATTAAGGCATTTTCTCTCACCAGTCTTCAACCTCTCTGTCTTTGTCAAACACGTACCAACTTTCTTTAATACTCTTCCAGGCTGAATTCCATTTGTATTCTTAAGTTCAGTTTTTCTTTCTCCTTCCCATAAGGTCTTGTCATCATGTCCAACTTTGACTGTATTATCTCCTGACCTTATATCTCCCAGCTCTTCTCCTACAACCATGTTACTCTCCCCCATCCCTCCCTTCCTGCCCAGAGTATCACACCCCTCCTCCGGTTCAGTGTGCAGACCCAAGTTCTGGTTATCTGCTAAAATGACTGCCAATTCCCTTTGGCTTCTTGGTTCTGGACAATCAGATCTTACCCTTTTCCTGGAACATGTCACCTGTGAGCCTTGCATAGGAGAGAGTTTCCATGATGGAAGCAGGCAGACATTTGACCTGCCCTTCAAATGTCCCACCATAGCCTTATCTTGCGTTGTCTCTATCGGACTCTCCTTTACTCTTTTACAGTTCCTCTCAGATGGGTTGACTTCTTCTACTGTCTTACACTTGCATTTGTCACCTGTTTTTTGGTATAATCTTCTTGAGTCCCCAGTGGCCTTATAGCACTCCCTTGTCTTACTGTCTATTTGGATTTTGGAAACATACGTAAGATGTCTATTGGGACTTTGCCTGGGAAGTCTTCTGACTGCAGAAAGACCCCTGACACCTCCAGACGATTTCACTGGCATCTTAATTTCAGTGATTAGCAGTTTCTTTGTAATACTTATAGGACTGAATATGTAATCATCTACTTTCGGTTTTTTGTGTCTCAAAACTTCACACTGCTTCTGTTTTTCCACCTTTCTCTTTACACAAGAATCTCTTCTTGTCTCAGTATTTATTTCTTTTTCTCTTTTTCCATATCTGTCCATTTCTCTATGCCACATATTCAAGTTAGGCATGTCATTTGGTGCAGAAAGTTTAAAATCATTGGTCTGATGGAGGGATGTGAAAATCTGTGGAAGCAGTCTTGCCTGATGGGAGGCAAAAGCTGTCAAGCCTTGTTGTTCTTTTGGCCTGTGAAAGTCATTTACCATTAAAGGACATACATTAGGGGGTCTGCTAATGTTACCATCAGCACTCTGCCAATCACAGGATGACGTCCTCTTAAATGGCTCATCTAGCAATATGTTATTCCAGAATCCATGTGAAATATTCACATTACTTCTACACCAATTCAAAAGTGTTGCATCTCTGAGTTCAGATACTTCACTGTCCTTTTCTCGTTCTCTATCCTGGATAGCATCAATTCCTTCTCCAGAACTTTGGAAAGATTTCTCCACGCATTGATTAGGGAATTCATTTTTAGATGACTGCATCAGGCATTCATAAATGCCAGCAAGGCCCTGCAAAGGCTCCCTGAGAACTGCATTGTGAAGTTGACTGGATGGGCCTGTTGTCCGAGATTGCTCTGGGGTTTCATGAGAAAAGCGCGAGGAACTAGGGTCTTGAAGCATCTTATAGTGTTCTTCAGCAATGAATACATTAAGATTTAATGTACGTTCTAAAGGACTCACTGCTGGGACCGTTGGCTCTTCAGGAACAGTTTTGTCCCCAGAAATTGCTCTTAAGGACAGGGAATGGGACGGAATCTGCATCGTATAGGCTTGCCTGAAAACCGTGGGTGCGCAAGCCACCACATTGTGGAGCACTTTGTTAGTCTGCTTGACTGGCCCAGTAAAGTTGCAAATCTCGCTGCTTTGGCCTCTTGGGGTGCTGCAGTGGAGCCCCGTAGCAGGAACAGGTGTTGGCATGGATTGGAGATTCCCATCCTGTACTCTCTCTACAGTTATTTGTGAGCAGGCCAAAGTCAGGGCAAGGTGGGGTTCAGAGGTCCGAGCCAGAGAGCTGCAGGTCTGGGATGCAGTCATGTTGTCAGTATTGTCCATGCAACAGACAAATGGGAGATTGTGTGGAGAGAGAATGTGGGGGGGAGTGTGAAGGGCATCAGCTTGAAGGAAAGAAACAGAGGAACATTAATATATCAGTGCAACACGAGCTCCACAGATCAACATGAATACCTACACATAAGACGGAGAACTTCATGTTCATTTTCATGAACACCTGATTTTATTCCCAAGTTCAGCAAATTTACGCCTCTTCTGTACTTATGACTGTACACAGACTTATAAGGACCAAAACTGATCTATGACTGCACCAACTGGTCTTTATAGGTTAGAAGTTCATACTTAAATTTGTCGATGCAAGTGATTTACCCAGACATTGAATGTTTGCAATAATACACTTTGGGGGGGGAACGCTCACCTCTTCCTATGCTGTGCTGGGGCCTTGGGGCCATCATCACACCTGAAATGGTGCCACCAGCAGAAGAGGCTCCCATGCTGACCTCTGGCATCCAGTGAGTGGGCAGACCTGCACTGTGAGGACTCCTGTTCCGTGGCTGGGGAGGCGGACACCTGCACGCATGTGCACTGTTAGGCTTTTCAGGGAGAGAGGAGAGCACACCGAGTCCCACGATGGCATCCTCAGGGACACAGAGTGAGGATGCATGCAGGCGGGATGGACTGGGATGTGGATGTTGTGCCTGCAGAGAGGGGAGATCAGGAGTGAAGAATGGGAGGAGAGCCACGTCAGGGGCATGCTGTGGGGGAGGGGGACAATTAAAAAGATTCTAAATTTCGGCATTTTACAGGAACCCACAAGCAGTGGTGGGCACTTTGATAACCCCTAATACACTAATTCCAAGGTTTCTTAAACCAATAAACCACTAAAAATTTTGTGCTAATGACGACCACTAACTGTCATTATATGAATCAAGCTATAGTTTGGTTTAACACTTAGAGTGTTAAAATTTAACATAACACTGACTTGTTTAACACTGAAGTCCCATCTGTCAGACTAGAGCGATTACCAAGGGATATTTAGGACTTTTCCTAATTAAATATCTTTGGATTCTGTAGTGTCTCCGAAATAAATCGGCATTGAGATTTTGTCTGTGATATTCCATTTGCTTCATATAAGCATTTTTGTTGGATTTCTTGCCCAGCTGAATAGCTTGTTGGATTTAAGGTAGTCTGAACTAAATGTAAGTGAATGAAGATAAAGTCCATTTAAACTAGGGTTCCTTAAATCCAAGAAGTTATCCAGCTAAGCAAGAAATCCAGCTTCGTGATACAGGCCCCTGTTCTCCGCTTGGTTCAGGGTACCCCAGTTTTAATGGACTTTATCTTCGTTCACTCTAGCCCAGACTGCCTTATATCTGACAAGTCATTGAACAATCATGTCTTTTTACATGTGTTTACACGTAGTCAGACAACAGCGTGCCAGATAGACTATTACAGATATGCTCACAGGCAGGAACAAATATGTATGACTAACATTTACTAACATTTTTGACCATCAAACTTTATGAGCATTACCTGTGAAAAAATGTTAGAACAAAATTTAACAGATGTTAATTGGTCTGTTAATGGTTTTCAAAGTTAGTGGAAATGCTAATCCACTAACAAAAAGTTAGCTTCACTAATTGGTGGTTAGCGGATTAGTGGAACCCAGCCTACCACTGCCCCCATGAGGTGATGTTTACTACTCAACCAGTAGATCACCCACTGACATCTGCAGAGTAGTGGAATGGGACACAACCCAGCTAATTTAACACACCCACACTTACCCCCGCAGACAACCATGCTGAATGCATACATCTAACAACATTTTAACAGCAATTTATTATTGACTTAAGGATGAACATGTTTTCGTCTTACTTCCAAAAATAAATTTCCAAATGATTTAGGCTACATGGTTATTAAAAACTCAGGTTGCAATCAAACAACAGTATCCTTTATTCCATTCTAAGGGTGGTTTTCCATCACACCAAGTACCGTACTTTTGGTACTTTCACTTAACCATTGACTTCTAATCGAGTACCAGTACCAGAAGTTCCAATACCAAAAGTGACAAACCATCTGGGGTACTTTGGTACTTTGGGGTGGGACTTGAAACGCTTTCTTTGTCGATTGATTATGCAAATAGTCTGCCGCTAAAACACAAACTAAACCACTGCCTTGAAATCAGCTGCAAACTCAGAAAACGATGAACAAAGTATATTATATAGATGTGTGTGTATACATACATACATATATATATGTATATATATATACACATATATATATGCTGATACAGCAAAAAGATCAGGATGGCATGACAAATTTAAAAAATGTGTATATACTAGGATCCTAGCAATGTGATTTTGTTATGATAGATGTTGGGGTATTTATAGAACAAAAAAGGAGTTTGTAAATTTCTCTCAAAAACCCATCTTCGAGTGATTTAAACATCAAGGATGAAAATGACTATGATTGTCGCAGAAGACACATGCAGCATTAGTGCAAAAGCAGTGGAGATAAGCATTAAGCTAATTTTTAAAGATATATTAGATAATATATAAAGGGAATCAATTAAAAAGCTAGGTATTGTTTTTTTTCTAAAACAGAAAAAAATATTTTAGCAAAACTTTAACCCCCTGCGCTAATGTCTGTACAGAACTGAAAGTAAGAAAAAGCCTGATTTTAATATAACTGACTAGCGATGTATGAATTGCTTGTGCACAACATGCGATTTTGGTATTAGTTTTCCACGTTGTCCAGCCCTATAATATACTACAGTCATTTTTCGAATTCAATACAAATCACCCCGCCTTGCATTGTGATGTCATTTGGCGCCAGCACCAGTTTTTATGGCAGTGGAAAACCAACACCTTGAAGTACCATACTTTTGGTACTTTCTCTAAGTACCAAAAGTACGGTACCTGGTGTGGTGGAAAAGCACCCTGATGGATTTCACAGGTTTCCTGCTTGGGTCCTCTGGTTCCACCCACCATGTTGAGAGCACTGCTGTTCACTGCTTTTACCACTGGACACCGTGCCCTGGGTTTGATGGTGACACCTTGCTCCCTCGCGCTCACAATCTCCCAGAGTTCTGCTCTGGACTGACGCCGCAGTTTGATTTTAGAGATCTGTCTTTCTCTCACTCGTAGATTGTTTCTAGTCCCCACCAAGTGTCCTCCTCTTCTTTTCCTCCCAACCATAGTCTTTTCATCACCTGCTCCTCCTCTCTGCTCTATTGTTTCCAGCTCTGCAATATCCCTGGCTTCCATCTTGTCCACTTCCCCATCTTTGTTCCTACTACATGTATCATTCCTTGTGATGGAGACTTTAGCCTGGGAAATGAACAAAGGAACAGTAGCGACATCTTCACCGAGGGTCATGGTGGAGGCTTCAGCCCGGGACATAGCTAACGGAGCAGCAGTGACATCTTCACTTAGGGTCATGGAAGAGGCTTCAGCAGAGGTGATATCCTCCAGGATGTGCTCAGACAGTCCGCCTTTCACCTCCCGACGTCTCCCTGTGACTTGTATTGTCCTGCCCAATGCCACTGTTCCTCCCTTCCTGCTCGCATCTCCTGATCCTCTTCCCCAACCTCTCTCCTTTATGGTGTCCACATCCCCCTTGGTTCTGCTTACAGGCTCTTCCTCTCTGCACATCTCTTTCATATGCTGCGCCCATCCATCTCCGCCCACCTCCACACCTTCCTTGCCTGTTCCATTTACCTCCACTAGGTTCTCAATACCCAGCCAACTGGCGACAGCCAGCACCTCCTCCTGCTCCAGCTCCCCCTCACCCTGCAGCTCCCCGGAGTACAACAGACCCACCAGCTTCAGCAAGGTCTGGGCCCTCACACTCTGAAGCTGAAGCAGGCGCCCCTGTCCAGATGTGAGGACTCGGGCAGCAGAGAGTGCCCTGGCAAGCTGGGGACTGAAAGCAGCCAGGACACAGCTATGGACAGGTATGGAAACACCTGGAGAAGGTGGGAGAACAATTTAGGTGACTTATTTAAGCACCAGCTACACAGAACAGGCAGAAGCAGCCTTTACCGTCAGCCTGCAGCATGGTGTCACAGAACAGGCTAGCATGCTCCTGCTGGCGCTGGAGCTCCCGCAGGAGCCGCTGCTCGAACCCGCACAACCATCGCCTCCACATTGGCCTTCTGCTGTAGGGGGCAGGAGCAACACTCTGTCGCCATCGGCCAGTATGGCTGAAGGCACTTTCTAAATGAATGCAAGTAAACATCTTTTGCAGCAAAACACATTCATTAAATGCATTGACGTGCTATAATATTAATTACAAAAACTGATGACAAAAATGATCCAGGCAGGTTAAGCAAACACCGAAGATGCTATAAGTATTACCAGGTTATTTGTCAGGTATATATGTCTTCTGTTGTGATTTCAGTTAAGAAAAAATATCTAGCAACAACCGATCAAGGTAAAAACATGTCTATCCGTGTGTCTGTGTTTGTCTGTGTCTCCTTTTGTTTGTGTGTGTGTGTCTATCTGTCTGAGGCCCTGTATTTACTCAGACAATCAGATCACAAGTGGACAGCGCTAAATACAAATGTAAACATCCATTAAGATGCATTGTGATCCGATCACTCAAACACTTGCAGAGCTGGTCTGGGATGCATCTGACCACATATCTTTTGTAGTGCAAACGATAATGCATCCTGATTTATCCTCGACAAAGATAAGAAAATATGTCATCAATACAGGACGTGGTGTTTGTTTTGTTGAAAGTGTACCAAAGCTCAAACAAATGGAGAGGAGCATTGATAATTGTGAAGTGCAAGTGAAACCAGATGCCCAATAAATCTAGATGCCTCCTATTGTAGCTGAGCATTTTCTGTTTTCCTAGCTGGCCCATGCTAAACAAATCTGGCGTTTGTCTGGTGACAGAGACTTACGTAATATCTGTGTGCAGGGCCATTTGACCATCTAGTAGAAGTGACGCAGGCAGTAATGAAATCTGCACACAAGTGGTCAGCTGGACACCTTGGAGACGCATAATAGATCCTTGGAGATGCACGACAGACACAGGTTTAATTGCCGATGTGTCTTGTCTGTTCATTTGTGATCCAATTGCCCAAAATGCATTTTAAAACCAAGTGTAACCAGGGCTTGTCTGTCTGTCTGTGTGTGTCAACTACCTTTCACTTTTAGTAAGGTAACTGGCCCTAGCAGCAGAATCAGCACTCACTTGTATTCTGGGATGAGCCACTTTTTCCTTGCTTAAAAGTGGTATCTATTAGGGAAAAGAGGCTCTATTGTATTGCATTTATTATGACATAGCAGAAACATTAAAATTTACATGTAAATAAAATGTTTTATCTTTGAGTAACATTTCTCCTATCACTGATTTATTGGGCTTTTTAATTGGTCTTTTTAAAATTACTATTCATGATTAACAGTCAATCTTCACCCACTTCATTCTGATACATCATGAAATCACATACATATATTACATTATATATTGCTTAAAATTGTAAGCAGAATGGAATAAAAATATGCATTAGCAATAAACATTTCTAAAACACCAAGGTCGTGCAACATAATCATTTTATCCTAGCTTTATAGTGCTTTGATGATAATGTTGGGGATAAATCACTTTTTCCAAAAACATAACACTGAATACTTAAAAGTAGTTCCACATAGTTAGTTCATAATACATCTTTAACCAGCATCATAAACTACTGATATTTGACAAAATTGGCCTCTAACAGAAAAGCTTGTAATAGGAGTTAAATGGTGTAACCGATTACAGCATTTGACATTTCAAATTAAAATCAAATTTGACAGGCATTATCATGGATACCTATGTTACCAAAAGGCCATGGCATGAATGTTTCAAACATAATTTTTAAAGTAAATAGTCATTTTCAGAATTATGATGAATTACCCATGTTTTCCTGGGGACATACCATCTCACATGCAAATTTAAGCACACCTAACCATACCCTAAAAATGTCAAACTATCTGATATTTTAAAGAGAGTTATTAACCTTGACATACACCAATTAGGGCCAAATATTTTATCAAAATTTATTAAAACCAGACACTTTAGACTAAGTCCACAAAAAATAATGCATGCAAGTAATTTATGTTCATTTTCAAATTTTAACAGCTTTAAATTGAACTAAACCATATGGACACTGAAATTAGCGTCACGTCATATACCCACAAACATACGATAGTGGTGAGATTGCGGTTAGAATTATTTCTTAGTTGATTTTATTAAAAGGTTTAGTGAAACTGCAAAGCAACAAAACGTATCAGTTAAACCAAAAGTTTACCTGAAATCGACTTACTCTTATTTCATACCTTGTTTTCTTCACGTTTCACACAGCAGGTCCGCCACTCACTACCCAGAGTGCGCGTGCTTGCGCCGTGCCCATATCGTGCCCGCGTCGTGCCCGTAGCGCAGGCAGATCCGCTCGCCAGTCAGTGACTTAAAGTGGCCATAAAATAAAAGCAACCCGCGCGCCCTTCCTCGTTATTCCCAAAAGTTCTTCCTTGATGGTCTCGAAGATGTCGCTCACAAACGGTCTTCTGACTTGGCAGGGGTCAACACCATGGTAAATTCCGACGTACATTTCTATTTACCATGGACATGGTACTTGAAAACGTAGTCTACATAGTTTTTTTCTCATTCAAAACATTTTTCCTCGAATACAGACGAGTCTTGCCACGCGCGAATGGGTTGACGATTCCTGTGTACGGACACTGGCTGTAGATCAGCTTGTTAACACCTTCCAGACTGCAAAGGTTAGCTGTGAAAAAGCCGTCAATACATGTACACAGTCAGTTATTGCTGTGCAGAGACTTTTCGGTGACAGGTGTTCGACCGGAAGGGGGCAATCATCGGTGTTCGAATGGACACTCTGAACCTCAGAATTCGGGTATTTGCAATGGTTCGAGCAAAAGAGTTCAGGGACCCACAGCCCCCCACCGCGCACGTGACGTTTTTGTTCCTAATTTAATATGCAGGGGCAATTTCACCCCGTACTGGTCAGATGAAAATGCAATTTGAACTAACTGAGCTCATTAAAATTAAATGATATAGTAAAATTATATTTGAAAATGTGGATCGTGTTAGTCATCTCGATGTATTGTTCATATATTTTTTATTATTAATTATCATTAATCTGGATAAAGAAATCGGTAATCTGTGTTACGTCATGGCATTTTGCCAGAATGTGCGATAGTTTTAGCGGATTGGCTGGTTAACTGCCTGCGGCACTCACCTTTTCAGTTATATGACTATTTTAGTCATATGTTTTAGGATTTGGATTTGGTTTGAGTTGCACAGTTGAGGCACTGTGTATTACATTGCTATGTTGCATACATGTGTAGCTCATTTTGGTGTAACTCGTAATGAACGAGCAGTTGGACTTGCTCGCCTTACATCCTTTTGGAGAAAAGCCTATTTTCCTATATTAGGAGATATACTCCAGACCAACTAAAATGTTCAAATTTAAATTCAATTTTAATGTATGATAAAATATACATTCATAATCCTCTAGCTTGTATTTCAGTTTAATTTTTGTTAGAGAAGGTAAGGAGCATGCATTGATTACAGTGCATTGCCATAGCCACCACACAACATACATTCCTCAGGGATGAGAACCTGAGTGCAACCATGTAGCAGGTGATACCTCAGCACCACACTAGTCCGTTTTTCCAGTGGAGTGCCAATCCTGCCACCAACCCCCATGCTTTTCCCTATAAGTCAGTGGATCTCCTTATAGGGCTCGATGTAGATTAACATCATACCCAGGACAAGGCAATTGCAGGTGAAGGACCTTGCTCAAGGGCCCAATGTAGTAGAATTACTCTGGGCATTCATGGGATTTGAACCAGCAACCTTCCAGTTGCTGGCACAGATCCCTAGCCTCAGAGCCACCACTCCACAGATTAATGATTAGAAAAGACACTGAAATTAGGAATACATTTCAAAAATATATGTTTTATTCTTCCCTTTACAATTCCTCCTCTTTGGTACTTGACGTTGCTAAAACTGTAGTTTAAGTGGCATCTCTCGACAACCTCCTGTACCCAGTGCTAGTGAACGTGAATTCCCAGTGCCAATGATTGCAAAGAACCAGTCACTGTTGTCTGAAAATATTTTATTTAAAAAAGTATTGCTAGTTACACCTTTCATTAAAAAAACAGAAACACATTTAAGGTTCAAGCAAAGAGACGATCCCAAGGTATAGTATTGAGAATTGACATTGACCAGTGTTTTAAAAAAAGGAATCTATTTTCTTCTTATAGAAATTAATGCTAAATGTACTTTAAATGCATATCAGTTTACTTACCACTCCCAAAATGGTTCCCAAATCATAATCCCAAAACATAATATAAAAACACAATATGTTTAAATTGGAACAATGAAAAACACTTACTGTCTGTGTATGTGTTTAATACAGTGTTTCTCAACCCGGTCCTCAGGGACCCACAGATGGTCCACATTTTTGCTCCCTCCCACACAGTCCACATTTTTGCTCCCTGCCACACAGTCCACATTTTTGCCAAGTCCGAGGACCGGAGTGGGAAACAGCTTTGGCTGCCATCACGCTGACATCTTTAACCAGCTACTTTGGCTACGATGTAGAGTTGCAATGAAACGCTCATTTCTATAAAGTGACTTTTAAACCACAAGAGAAAGCAGCTATGGTTAGCAGGAGAGTGTAGGCAGTATGCAAACACACTGCACAGCTGGGGCATCAGCCCAGCCGTTCCATATAACATGACCTGCAGGGGGTGCTATTGATTAGCTCATTTATGTGATATTCTGTTGGAATTCCTCTGCGTAATGACAAAATATTTACTCCCCAATAATAAAGTTCTCATCTTATTTACAGAAATTTGTGAGGATTACCAAGGAAGCAGACTAATAAAAGCCTTTAGTGGCTTTGCGCGCAGGCGCTATGTGGTCCTGTTATAAACGGCCAGCTGTCTGGCTGCGCCGCCCCTCACACGCCACACTGCAGGTACCGTACCACAGGAGATTCGTCCCCAACCTGCAGGCCATCACACATTAACTGTCAAAGCGCAGAAATCACATGCCGTCATACTGACCAAGTACGCCAGCCCTACATAAATAGATACATTATTAATCTAATCTGTACAGTATAAACCATTAAGCATCATCTATTAAGCATGATCCAAACACATTTTTTACTGAAAACTAATCCAATGTACATTTATAAATCAGGAGCTATTTTTCTTCTTTTGGAAAAAGCTGCTCGTTAAGACTAAAGGCGCAGTGGGATGTGAGCGGAAGGGAGGAATTTGGGGCTGGCGGATGTGCATCCAGGAGGCTCAACGCGTAGGGATGGGATGGTCCCTCCTGTTCGTGCAGAGGGTCAGTCTGTGTGTGTGTGCTGATTTAGGGCGCGAGAGAAAGAGACACCAAATGAGAACATGAAGTGAGGAACGGCTTGCTGAGTGCTGGCGCTCACGTCACGGGCACGGCACCCCATGCAGGAACACACGTACCATGCAGGGTCATGCATGAGGGGGGGCATGGTGGGGGCTAACCGTCATAGGAGTCAACCAGAGGCATGGGGCTTTTTGGGTCCTCTTGCAGCCCGCCCTGGGGACGGAGAGAGGGCGGGGAGGGGCGCGGCCAGGGGGAGGAAAAATTACAGGAGCGGGTTAGCGAGAACAACCAGCAGACACTTCAGAAGGAGTGACCATTGCTCTCTGAGCCAAGTCACCCCTCAGCACGCCTCAAGGACGTAACCTGTAACCGAGGAAACCTCGTCTGATTCATGCAAACACTTGCTCTAGTTCTCACTGCCCTGGCTCAGCCCGGTCCAGTAATTTAAAGTTAAGTAGGCGGCGAGACAGTGTACGAATGAGGGCAGCACAGGGATTACGTACCTGGATGGCATCTTTGTCTAAAGTGTCCATGGAGTCCATGGTGTTCCTCCGTGCCCTGTCGTCTAGAGTTGAATAACCCTCTGCAATAGAGAAAACAGCTGTGCATACGGACAGAAGGGCTGGTGCCATCCTGATATACACTGGAGCAGCTAGTCATTTAACATCATGAGGGTACACACACTTTGGAGAGAGGACAAGGCAGCAGGCCCCAGGACAGGAGCCATGTACACAGACATGTCAAGGAGGACATGGAGTAGACTTACCAGGACCCAAGTCATCCAGAGGAATCATGTCTGCATCTCTCTCCTGCCGCTCACCTAAAAGGCACATGGTGGTGAGATGTTAAAAGGACGAGGGTACACCTGGAGCAGGAAATGAGCAGCACATTCCTGGGGGAAGGTCAGGGGTTGCTCAGGGAATGGTACTGCGCTTCGTCTGTGTTGTGAGCGGACTCTTTTTGGTAGCACAAATACTAGCGGCTTAGAGTCCACAGGGGGCCCCCTTTGTTGGCTACAGCTGCTGTCAGCAACACCCTATCAGAATGCTCACTCCTGTCGATGAGAGGGTGGGTGCTGTCGTCGTGGCCCCCATTGCTGCGCTTAGTGCCTGGAGGGTTGGGGTTCACCATGAAGTCGGTCTTCTTCCAGCCGTCCTTCTCTAGAGGGCGCCGGAGCTCCTTAAATCCCCACACAATCTGAAGAACCTGGCCTGCTCCACGCACCTCCCGCTCCGAACGGTTCCTGCCACAGAGAGACAGATCAGCACTTAAACTCCAGGGTGAGGCAGACAGGTGGACAGACAGGTAGGCAGATATACATACAGGCAGACCAATACAAACAGACAGGCACAGACAGGCAGGCAGATACAGACAGACACAAGTAGACATACAGGCAGGCAGGCGAATAGATACAGACAGGCAGACAGACAGACAGAATAGAGACAAAGAGACAAGCACAGAGAGACAGGCAGATAGATGGAGATACACACAGGCAGAGGCAGACAGACACACAGGGAGGTAGGCAGATACAGACAGGTAGACAGACAGACAGAGAGAGAGAGAGAGTCTCCAGTGCCAAATGAAGGAGAAGCAGCCATGGTCTCACCCGTCCTTATTGATGAGCACGAGCCTCTCGATGCCTTGAGCAGCACGCAGGCTCTTAGCTGCCTCCACGCCAGAGCTCAGCACCTCAGCCAGCGTGCTAAGCACAGACACCACGGTGTCCTCCGACAGAGCCCGCGCCGGCTGCTGCTGCCCTCCAGCCGGCAGGTTTGCCACCAGGTTGGGCACGGCGTGCTTCCCTGTGGCAGCGAGAAGCCTGTTCAGTCACAGGCCAAGGTGCAAAATCGAGTGTGACTACTCTACACCTGCACTTTAGCGGCCCACAGCCGGCATCTTGGATAGAGCAGCTCCGACTCTGTAGACGAGCCAAGCCCTGCCCCTTTCCCACCACGCTCTCCACTCACACACACACACACCTAACAGCTCCCTGTTCCTGGCATCCATGGAGAGGTTCCTCATGGCCCCAGACATGGCCCTCACCACACGGTCACTGCCATGACTCAGCAGCTCTGTCATGATGGGCAGCCCCTTCTCTAGCCTCACCATGGCACGTATGTACCGCCCGTACTGTAAGGAAGATACAGTGACTGAACACTACTGTGCATTATCACTGTGCTCAGAGAGTGTTAATACAGTACAACATAGATACAGTGTCTGAACAATACAATACACTATACTGATAGACAGGGTTAATACACCTCAGTATAGACAGAGTAACTGAACACTACTGAACATTAACACTGTTCTGAGAGGGTAATACAGTACAGTACAGATAATGGCTGAACACTACAGCACATTAACACTACTGAGAGCAACTACAGTACACCGTGAGGGAGCACACTGAGCTGTCGGCATAGCAGACAGGGGGAAGCACTCACGGTCCAGCGGCCTGCACACAGGTTCTGCAGAGCCCCGGCCGCAGCCTCCAGCACCGCGGGATTTTTGCTCTCCTTCAACAGTGGGATGTAGAGCCGCACGACCTCTGGCTGGAACAGCAGCTCATAGCCTGTGGAGTGGGGCAGCTGGGGTCACTTTCCAAAGCCAGGAGATGGGATTACCAGCCAGAGATCAGCCACGGACCCATACCTTTGGCAGGGGTTGCTCTCTTGGGGAAGTCGATGACATCCTCAGCCGATTTCTCTGTATCCTTCCTGCCTGAGAGACGAGTCATACGCATTAATACAGTTTCGCGTATGCCACGTTCAGTTAGCCGGCATCGCACAGACCTCAGTTGCCTCGTTTCCAACAGCACAGGGCCGGCGTCAGTGCAATTTTAAAACACTCTTATTGTGCGATCCTTAAAATGGCAGAGGTAACACAGCAAGTAAGAATAAACTCATTTACACACACAGATGGGGGAGAAATATAGCCTTTAACGAGACAAAGGTAGATACAGGTAACAGAGAGAGCGCAACGGGTCATGCTCAGAAAACGAGACTTTGGTCTCCTTAAAGGCTCGTCTGTGTTTAAAATAAATCCAAAAAATGGAATTCATATGATCCTTTATGGCCAACAGGCAGGCAGAGAGACAGAGACACTTTATTGATCCTGAAGGACATTTCGGAAATTACTCGCACTTCTGAAGTTACGAGCTTCATGTTGATGGAAACGAGGGAAGCATGGAAATGATGGTTGGTCAGCCGTGTCCAGTGGTGTCCAGTAATTAGTCCAGGTGTTAGCCAGTGTTCAGACAGCATGTCCCAAGCCACCCGGTCACAAAGGATGAGAAGAAAGGCTTACCTTTAGAAAACCACTCGTCTAACTTGGGAAAAGTGCAGTGGGGGCAGTGCCGGATTTTCCCCACAAAGAATAGGAGAGAAAGGAGACAGGAATTAAGCATAAGCAGCAGCCCAACCACCAAAGCAGCAAATCAGCTGAGGAGTCCAAGTGAACAACACGGGCACACCAACCCCAAGCAGGGCCCAGAAGAATACCCAGGCAAACGGGGGCTTTAGGCCAGAGCACTGGGGCCAGGCGGCGAGTGCGATCCCACACGCCCGGGCCCCATGTAGACCAAGCACTGACCTTTGCCCTTCCGGGAACCGAAACAGCTGGCCTTGTGAGAGGAGCCCGGGGCACTTCCCTGCTGCATCTGCGCCACCTCCAGGTGGCGCTCATGCCCAGGAATTTCACGGTGGACTTGGTAGGAGAGATTCCTCAGCAGGCACACGCTGTTCTCTATGAGCTGGGGCGGGGTGGGGTGGGGGCATGTTACATGCTGTTCGCACCCCCCAACACATACACACACACCAGCTAAGACACGGAAGCTCGACCCAACAAGACAACGAGGGGACAAGGATAAGAGAGGGGACACAAACGGACGAACGGACAGACAGACATGAGTGTGACTACAGTGTAAGAACCTTGTTGTCCACATCTTTCCGGTCAATCTGGGATTGGACGATGTACATGAGCGCATCCACCAATCCAGTGCACTCTCTCAGCTTGCGTCTGGCCTCGCTGCGCTCTGAGCTCACGTTCCTGAGAGAGAGGGTGCCGTTGGTCAGAGGCGCTCCAGCTCCTGCTATTCCCTGGCCGCTGCCCTCGACTCGCCTCCTCCCTGTCTGGACTGCACTGTTTCCTCATGCCGAGACCTCCTCCCGACTCCCCCGGCGGCATTGATGCGTGTGCCCGTACCTCAGGCAGCCCACGGTGTTGGTGAGCGCCGTCTCCCACTCCAGGTGCCGCGGCTTGCAGTTCTCCTCTCTGCCACTGGCAGCAGCCTCACCCCCCCTCTCCCAGCCGGAGTGGGGCACGAGCACCTCATCAGAGAGCGCGTGCAGGGCGTGGTCCACAATCTCCATCTTCACGGAATCGTGGG
Organism: Gnathonemus echidnorhynchus; assembly: GCA_026776725.1. Lineage (NCBI taxonomy): Eukaryota > Metazoa > Chordata > Actinopteri > Osteoglossiformes > Mormyridae > Gnathonemus > Gnathonemus echidnorhynchus. Next base: position 9,900,179 of record JAODJU010000050.1, on the reverse strand, counting down.
AGGACAGGTTCCACAGGGTGCCTGAGTGGACACGGGTGACACCAGAGCCTGCCTTACGATGCAGAAGCAGTGAGCTACACCACTGTGCCCGAGGCCTGAACCCGTGAGGGTCGCAGTCAGGCCGTGGTCAGAAATGCCGGTTAGGCAGTGGTTACCTGCAGCGATATATGTTAGTCCACGGTTACCGGTGATGGTGATGGAAACGGTGAGGGCTGTAGCTACCGGTGACAGTGTCTGTTATAGGGCCATAGTTACCGCTGATGCTGTCTGTTATAGGGCCATACTCAATGTCAACAGGTAAGCTTTGGTTACCGGTGATGGTCAGGCCATGGTTACTGGTTATCAGTAACGGTCATGCAGTAGTTACCTGTGATGATGTCAGTGAGCTCCTGGTCTCTGATCTTCCTGAGCAGCCGCACCAAAGCCGGCACACCGTCACAGTTCTTGATGGCGATCTTATTGTCAGAGTCGCGGCCGTAAGAAATATTCTTTAGAGCCCCAGCTGCAGAGTAGTGCACTTCCCTGTTAGGGCTGTCCAGCATGGAGACCAGGGCTGGAATCCCCTTCAGCCGCCGCGTGTCCGATTTCACCTGCAGGCCAATCACAGGGGCAGCATTGTGGTGAGCATCTCTACCATCCTGTTGGCGGTTTCTGATTCACTACAGGAAGCTACGGTTCCCATATTTTCTGCCAGAGTGAAATTGACTCCACTGGGAGCGAAGGTCTGGGCTCCCTCAGCAGTGCCGGCCGTTACCTTGTCGTTCTTGAAGGTGAGGTGCTGCAGGTAGGCTGCGGCGTTGCTGCGCACTGGGTCCAGCCGGTAGTTGAGCATGGCAATGACTTCTGGCAGCTCTGGCTGCCTCCAGCTTGTGGGCGGGGCTTTGCGTAGGGTGCTGTCAAGAGACGCCATGCTGCCCCTCTCACCCTGGGCCAGCGGTGCTCCTGCGCCCCAGTAGTACATGTCACCATCTAGAACCTCGTAGCTCCTGAGAACAAGCATGCATGAAAGTCACTCTCCACCTTATGGCTCAGCGCAGCCCAGAGAGCCGGTATCCATAGGATAGACAATTCTATGATAGTCCCCAAGTCTTCTACTCACCCAGCCCTACGGGGGGCACCCTTGCCCAGCCGGGGGGCAGTGCCGTAGTGGATGGGCGGCCCCATGCCATAATCAGGATCGTCGTAACCCAGGCTGCGCTGGTCATCCTCCAAGCCGTAGGGTTCGGCCACAAATCTCTGCATGCCCGACAGCTCCATAGCGCTACCCACTCGTACCTGGGGCTGCGCCGCGTACGGGTCCAGCTGCTGCCGGCTCGGAACACGGTAGGCCGGGTCCAACGTGCGGTACCCATCCATCGGCCTGGGGGAGGGGGGGGCGAGGGGAATCGCAACTCTCAGCAATTTAACTTGCTGTCATTTTTTTTGCATTTTCTCGTTGACGAGCTTGGGCCTGTGGGCCAGTGCCTCACCTGTGGCGGGGGTCCATATGCGACCCACGACTCAGGCTGGAGTAGGCCTCGGAGGCCGGGTTGTACTGGTAGTTGCGAGGCACGGTGGCGGTCGGGTATTCTCTGCCCGGGCCGCCCGCAGACCTGTACCCCCCGGGGTAGGGGCCCATCCCATCCAGGGACATGGCATCTGACAGCGACGGGATGACTGTACGCGTGGTGGCCTTGTTCACCATCCTGTTCACCTGAAATAGGTGAAGGAGCTCAGACCGGGAAGCGTATGGTCGGAAAAACACAGCGGGCCCATGAAGAAATGAGTGTTACCATGGGTTCAGTGCGGCGCGTGGTCCCGTTCTCATCGGCCTCCACGGACACGATTGGGATGCTCTGCTGAGGCCCTGCTGTCACGATGACAGTGTCCTCAATGACGTGGCCAGGCTCAAACATCTTGTCCTACAGGGCGGCACACCTGCTCTTACAGGAAATTCCTAGCACCTGTGCATGTGCATTTACATTTACAGCATTTGGCAGACGCCCTAAACCAGAGCAACTTACATAAGTGCTTTAAGACTCTATAATGAATTTTCCCGATACTAGCTCAATAAAACCAAGGCTATGTGCACACACACACACACACACACACACACACACTCACATCTTAGGGACCATTCATTTATTTCTATGGGGAAAAATACTAATCCCTACAATGACAACCTTAGTTGAGAATATTCCCACAATGTAATGTAGGGCTGGGCGATATCATATCGATATTGCATCGCGCATGTGCAATAATCACCAGGGCTTCAGATGACAGGCGCAACATCTGGCCAAGCGCCAGCTTTTCGGTGCTATACAGACATTTATTTATGCCCACAATTTGTTAAGCAGTTTAGTGGTATGGCTAAAATATTAATGAGGCTTTGTATGACGCCCAAAAGTCATTATTAGTATAAATACGGCATATCTTTATGTTTAATAAATGTGTCAGACTTTGAACTGCAAAAGTACCACCACACCGCCGACGTCTTTTTACATTGTTTATCCACAAGATCTCCTCTTTTAAAAGACGTCATGGCTGCTCTTCTTCACCGCATATTGCACTGAGGTATACCAAACCGTAGTATAGCAAAACAGTATTACATGGGGTGCTCCGCTAATTTAAGAAACATGAAGTTTATACAGATTACTAACTTTTAGGTATCACAAAATGCATCTCATTAATATTTAAGCCATACTACTAATCCTCTTACCAAATTACGGGCGTAAATTAATGTCCGTATAGCACCGAAAAGCTGACGTCCGGCCAAATGCTTCGTCTGTCGTCTGATTATTGCGCATGCGCGATATAATACGGATATGATATCGCCCAGCCCTAATGTAATGTATATCTGACCTGCATAAACACACACGCGCACACACAATTGCACACAAACGTGCACACATAGACAGACACACAGACAGACTCATACGCACATATAGACAGCCACACACACACACACACACACACACACACACACACACACAGAGGCACAGCCCACCTGTCCTGTTGGTGCTTCTCTTTTGGTTTCAGTCCCACTATCCCAGCATCACCAGGTACGTACTGTCAGACCAGCAAAGGAAAGACCGTAAGTTACACACTCAGAGCCCTTAATGCACCTGTCGATAGACAGACTGCATGCATATCACTGCTCAGGCGCAGTAAAACATCTAGCCACATGGAGGCAGATGTGAATGGGGACCACCAAAGCCCAGCTCCCATGTTAGTTTATCACCAGCATGCCAGAAGCAGAACGATTAAGCTGTGAGGGACTTTCCTGACCACTGACGGCACCCACACACGCCTGTAAACAAAGCCGCACTGCACGCATTCAGCACCCATCTCCTGCACAGCTGCAGGACAAGCATGCGAGCACACAGCTTATCAGGTAACGTGTCAGCGGCTTCCTCACTGCGTGTGTCAGGGCCGGGGGGGGGGGGGGGGGGGGACACAGAAAAAGGCAG
>JAODJU010000050.1:9865835-9885649 GCA_026776725.1 Gnathonemus echidnorhynchus | reverse complement strand
GCTCAAACTTTTTTTCTAATGTTTCTAGATAAGAAGGAATAGTTTTAGAAGGGGCGACCGCTAAAATTCAAATATTTTATTTTTTCTCATTGCTGATGCACCACCCTAATATCCACTCGTGCGCTGCCGCTCCCTGCCGCCGTGGTCAGCGCAGCTACACGTGCGTGCTCTCAGGGTGTGTTTGGTGCCCGGGCGTGTCCACACGTGGCTCTGCTGCTTAGAGCTGTGGCTGGGGCGAGCGCAGACGTGGGCCTTGATCCGATGCCACTGCACGTGCTGCTGGAGGATCCATTTCTTCTGGAAGCTCTTGTCACACATGCTACTAATGTAGCTGGACAGACGTGGTGGCCTGGGCAGGAAGTCCAAGCTCCTGCATAGCTGTGGCAGTGACAGTAAAGTTGTCTTGTCTATGTCAGGTAGTGTTTCTGGTCACTTTGGGATTGTGTAACATGATGTGACAAACGGTGAGGGCAGAATTGACCAGTGAGCAGCCGAGAGAACAGTCACAGGCCAGACTATTGCAGGCTACGTATACAGTTGGCTTCAAAACAACAATGACCAATCACAAGGCTCAAAGACCCCAAAAGAATCTGTTGTCTTTATTTAGTTAAAACCATTTTCAGAGCCAATCGAACAGCTTCTTTTGTGATGTTCCAGTGTTAGCTAGGTGTCCAGCACACAGTCTTGTTTTGTTTGCTAGTTACATTGTCCTTATGACCCAGGAGGACACTGAACACTGTGGATCACCAGAGACTATCTCTGCCTGAGAAGAAACTAAGACTCTTCTCAGGTTTAAAAGTTTAAAAGTGATTGTTATTATTCAAAATGGTAAAAAGTGCCATGAGTGTTTGCTGTTGGAAAACCACACTATGGTTATGATCTTCCAGAGACTTCTACTTGAGCCAAATGCTAAAAGCAAACATTACCTTACAGAGACACTTATGACAAAGACCATTAGTTGAGTGACAGTGAGCACCACAGTCTACCCTGTACATGGCTTTATGCTTCTAGTCCTATGATGATTGTCTGTAATACAAAATTATATTTATTGCTAATAAGGATCAGTATACCTGTCAAAGACAGCTATCAATTAATTCCATCTGAATGCAATCGTTAGTGGTATAGGGCACAAATTTCGCTGGTTACGGTGCATGCTAGGGCAGCCACTTTCTGTCTCAGAATGGGAGGAGCCTGGTCTGCATTCATGTCAGCGTGACATCATTCGGACAAACTCTGTGGACAAAGAGAGAAAAGAAGCAGGAAGGAGGACAAAGCGTCCAGCAGTGTGTCAAGGCCTCCTGACAATATTTACTCACTCACTGCTTCACTTACCGTAAATGTGACTGGCAGTATTTTTCTTCACTCTGTCTAACCTCCCTCCTCGCCCCCTTTGTTAATCCCCCTTACCCTCGAAGTCAACCAGGCCATCCCCATTGAGGTCCACGTCCCTCAGGATCTCGTCGATCTCCCTGTGGTTCAGATGTTCTCCCATCAGCTTCTTCATGGCTTCCCTCAGTTCGGTCAGGCTAATCTGTCCGTCACCGTTGGAGTCAAACTGAGAGTGGGGTGTGCGTAGAAGGAAGAGGAATCAAAATGAGAGGAGCAGTGATGGAAGGACAGAGACACACATAAAAGCATTAGTTTGAGACAGAAAAAACACTGATTGACACTTATAGCAATGGGTCCCCAAACTGAACCTTCTTTAGTCCGCACCTCCCTGAAAGCGTCCCTCAGCTCCTTCACTCCGATCATGTCTGCAGTCTCTGCCAGCATCTTGGGCCCCATCAATTCCACGAAGTCCTCAAAATCCACTTTGCCACCACCTACAGGACAGGAGGTGTTCATACGCTCTTTAACTCAACACCTGGGACCTTCACCTAGTGCTGACATCTAGCTTGAATAAACTGGGTTTAAAGTCACCACTACCAAAATGCCAGGTGAGGGACTCACAGATCTGTTGGCTCAACTCGATGAGCTCCATTTCTGTTGGCATGTAGCCCATAGTCCTCATACACTCTCCCAGGTCTTTACAGCTGATAAATCCATCCCTGTCCTTGTCAAACTCCCTGAAGGCCTCCTTCAGCTCTGTGCCAAGGCAGAGACTGTATGTGGGCTTTCTGAGGATGTGAGGAGGAACACTAGGGGGCACTCATGCAGCATTTCTGACAGTTGCTGAGCATAATGCACTAGTGCTTGCAGTACCTTCGATTTCCTCTGGGCGCAGATCTCTGTCCTTCAGTGATTGAGGTTGCAGTGGGAGAGCAAGAGATTCATGCACATACAGGAATTTAGGAAGTTAGGCAGCTTTATAAACAGAAACAGGGAGGATTAGCATGAATATACAGACTCTGAGACAGACTGAGGTCACATTGAGGCTCAGGATTGCTGAGGGCACAGCTGACTATGATGGCTACATTCTGACAGCAGGTGGTGTTGTGGTTAACGCACTGGATATCTTACTCAACAAGAAAAGCTTCATGTCCCTGCCACTCCATGATTAATCCATGTGTACAGATGGGTGTGGTGTGAACTCATACAGTCAGGATTGGTGTGACGCGTTGTGTAGAGCTGCAGCATCCTGGCTGTGGCGCCTGGCAGAATCGGGCCACACACAGACATATACACACACAGAAGCATACGGTGTCCTCCTCATTGTCATATCGATGCTGGGAACTGGTGCATGGGGGTCATATGACTCTGGTTATGTGACGACGAGGGAGGTGTATGGCAGCGCTGTCAGGGCAATGGACAACACTCACATAGACTAAAATTCTCAGTCAAAACAAGATCTGCACTTCAACAGTTACATATTTAGTTTAAAAAGCGCAGTCAGTGTCTTTGAGAGTGCATACGTACGAGTTGAGCCTGGGCGAGTCCCTGTCTGAGGAAGATGCAGGCAGGACCCACTATGTGGTGCAGCATGGTGCAGTTGTGGACCAGCATGCTCAGTGGGTCATCAAACTCCTGTTCACTCCCTGAATCTGCTAGGGTAAGGTCCTCCCCATGCAGATGGGCCCCTGTCCAGGCCTGCGGTCCTCCCCTACCCCGAAGAAAGGCTGCAGCCAGAGGGGCTCCACTCCCATCCAGGGCGGCAGCCCCCTTTGAGGCCAAAACAGGTAGGTTAATACATGCCTACCTAGAGAAGCGCATGAGTTGATATGCAAGCAGAGCAGCTCATATTGCAGACCTCCCGCGTAAATAATGCTCATACTACAGACACCCTGTGTAAACAACAGAGGTGGACATTTCAGGTCAGGTCAGGTTGGCGCACCCACCACACAGCAAAACTTCGTCTCAGCTCACTGGATAGCGTTCATGTCTCACAGCCATAGAGCAAGACAGGGAGCACCAGGACTCTCTTGACTTAGACCGTTGTCCTCTTGCAAAGATATCAGGAGTGCCACACACCCCTTTCCAGCAACCTCATGACCCCCATGCTCTTCCAATCCATCTGCTGACTTCATAGGAAGAATCACCAGAGACATTAATGTTGCTGCCGATGTTAGTAAATCTCTTGACAAGGTCGACATTCTCCCCACAGACAGATACACTACTGATGGCTGTGCCCAAGAAGTCATTAAATGTCTGGATCTTGGTCTTTATCCAGGACACCTGCAATCCCAGATACTCAGACTCCTCGCTTAGTCTCTCGAGAGTCCCAATCAGAGCAGTAAATCTTTCTTCACCAATGGATGCCCCACAATAATATACAGGGTGCCCTGCGAGATGAAACACCTCATTCTGGGAACACTGGCAACACCAACACAGCCATCGGCAACCTTTAGGGTCTTATCACAGAAGGTCTCCCACATCACATTAGAGTCAGCAGTCTCACCCAAGTCTGCAAGTTCCTCACAAAGACTGCGTGCAAACTCATCAGAAACAGCTTGATCTTGAAGTCTAGCCAAGTCCAGACTCATTCTCCTAGTAGATGGTAGCCTACTGGATCTAAGCTGAATCTTCAGAGTAGCAACAACAAGTCTATGGTCAGAATTCACAAACTGGGCACTTCTGTAGACCCAGTAGTTCTGCAGGAGCCTCCAGTGTCTGCCCATGAGGATGTGATTGATCTCCTTCGCCGCACCACTAGTATTGGAGTACCAAGTCCAACGATGCAGCTCAGGGCGTTGGAACCAGTATCAAGCAACCCGCAGCCCCTGACCTTTCCCAAAGTCAAGGAACATGGAGCCATTTTCACCACAGTCTCCACATCCATGGGGACCAGCATAATCCTCATAGCCAGCCCTGTCAGTGCCAGTGGTCGCATTGAAGTCACCCTTCAACCACCGAGTGAAGTTGCGAGAAAAATGTCACCCTCAATGAGACATCACTCACTGCAGTCGGATCATACACTGAGACAACAGATAAGACACCCAAGGAGTGCCTGAGCCTGAGTCTCATAATACGCTCATTGAAAGGAGTGATATCAGACACCATTGGAAGGAGCCAATCCGCTACAGCAGGGGTGTTGAACTCCAGTCCTGGAGGGCTGGATCCCTGTGTAGCTTAGTTCTTTCCCTGTTCCACAACAAATGATTCAGCTCAAGAGCTGTGTGGTAATTAGCACAAGGAGTTGAATCAGGTGTTTTAAATGAGGGGAAACCCAAAAATTTGCAGGGCTCCGGCCCTCCAGGACTGGAGTTTGACACCCGTGCGCTACAGTAACAGCTACTCGCTGAGTGTGGCAGACATCAGACCGACCAGATCAAAAGTAGGTATACCCACCTACAGAGATCTGACCACTCCCCGGGCTGCATACCTCAGAGAGTGCTGCTACTGAAATGCAGAGTTTACTAAACTCCCCCAACAGCAGAGCAAGATGTTCCACGTGCCTTCCCGGATGGGTGACCTCAAACTGGGACCCCGAGCAGAAGAGTATCTAGCTTGTTCAAATCGAGCAATTGTGAGTTGTTTTACGGTGGCTGGAGTGCCAATCCTGCCACCAACCCCCAAAAAATTGTTTCCCTGCAGATTGGAGGACTGCTTGCAGGGCCAGATGCAGTTTAACGTCATACCCAGGACAGTTGAGAACTCTGTCACTGTGACTCTTTACACTCAACTGGTTGGTTGAAACAAAATCCTGGTTTGGATTTTTACTTTCTGGACCTTAAATGTCCACCTCTGGTAAATAATGCTCTTACTGCAGACCTCCTTTATAAATAATGCTCATACTGCAAACCTCCTGTATAAATAGCACTTATCCTGCAGACCCTCTATGTAAATACCCCTCATACTGCAGACCCTCTACGTAAATATGCCTTATACTGCAGAACCCCCAGTGTAAAGCTCTGGAGGCAGATTCGTCGGCCGGCTCCTGTCAAATGTACCATGGCTGAAGCTCATTTCGGCAATGGTGATAATCCAGACGGACAGGGATAAAGTTATTCCTGCATTTGGCAGCAGAGCCCCCGCAGTGTGAGGCTGGTGATGTGGATTCATGCAGCTGACTGCTGCTGTTCATGTCTGCCTGCCTCTCTGAACAGCTGATTTGTAGTGCATAAAGCTTGCCTGCCGTCATGTGGTTTGTGTCTGCATGTGGTCAGGTCGCCTCTTTTCAATGTTTCTGATGCTAACTGCTCACCCCGTCTAATTATTCTCATTCTTTTGTTTTGCATGGACGGACCACAAATGCCCTCTGTGTTAGCGATACTCTCTCACTGACTCCTAACAGGAGTTAATTCCCCTGACCTCGGTAATTCAGGTTTCTCTTATTTGTATGGGAATCTCTTCTGTCAGGACTGGTTTGTATCAGGTTCTGGCTTAGGGTGAGATATAAGTTAATTAAAGCGCCAAAGGAAGAACTCAACACAGTGACTTCAAAATTGTCACGCCCGCACAGGCACATAGACACCAGAAACAGCAGCAGGCATCTGTTGTGCTCTATGGACAAGTGAACCTCTACACTCACATGACGAGGAACGGCTGCTGTGGGACCTGCTGCCTTCTCTGCTGCCGTCAGAATGTCAATCTTACCTTCTTTGTTTTGCTCCTCTTTGTTGGTTTTGTTATATTCCCCATCCTCCTCTGGTTTCTGTCTTTATCTCCCCCTGTCTCCCTCACTCCCTTCCTCTTCTTCTTGTCCAGTCTTTCTGTCCACTCCTGTTACATAAACTTGGCGGTGTTAGAATTTGCTGTAAATGTGACCAGTTCTGCCCATCCAGGAAATGGCAGATGAGATGACAGGTGAGATACAGCAGGTGATACTAATGACTGCAGCAGATCTTCAGGTCTTCAAAATGACGGCATTGATGCCTGATATGTTTTCCCTGATATCAAGTGCAGCTGTAGAAAGTTTCTAAATTGGACTGTAATAGTAAGTTTAATGATGTCCTGTGCATCTGTCGGCTCTGTAGATTCTTGTTTGGTCTCTTTCACAATCACTCCATCCATCCCTCTTTAATCCCTCCCTCACTTTTACAGTGCAAATGACCAGCAATAGAAGAGAGAGAGAAATAGAGTGACAGCGGATTTGGGAGGAGAAACACTAAAAAGCCTTTTAATCCCAGGAATTTCAGATTAAAGAACAGGGAGAAAGTTGGACTGCAAAACTGTGACAGTGAGCTGGACACATCCTGTCTGTCAGCCCGTATCAGTGAGCTGGACACATCCTGTCTGTCAGCCCGTATCAGTGAGCTGGACACATCCTGTCTGTCAGCCCATATCAGTGAGCTGGACACATCCTGTCTGTCAGCCTGTATCAATGAGCTGTACACATCCGGTCTGTCAGACTTTCACAGTGTACTGTACACATTCTGTCTGTCGGGCTGTGACAGTGAGCTGTGCACATCCTATATGTAAGACTGTCAGAGAGCTGTACACATCCTGTCTATCAGCCTGTATCAGTGAGCTGTACACATCTGGTCTGTCAGACTGTCACAGTGAGCTGTACACATCCTGTCTGTCAGACTGTTAAGGTGAACCAGTCAGCCATGTATAGTACCAGCCCTCCTGCCCAACAGCATAGGTTTCATTTGAGGTGATATAATAATTGAAACACAAAGCTCTATTTTATATGAGGGGTGAATGAATCCAAAATAGATACTGGGGGGTACACGTCCCACTCCCCTATGCCCTGTGGTTCCTACATGCTTGCCCCTGCCCAACTTGCTGATTTCCCTTGTGTAGTCTTTCATAATGCTCCGCCAGCAGATGATAGCATAATTATGCTATGGAACATTCCCAGTGGTTTGCTGCACCCATTAAAAGATAGCCACACTGTGTTACACTGGTTAGATTGCACTGGTAGTGGTGTGTGCTGCAGTACCTGAAAATGACCACAAGATGTCAGCCTGACACAGTCCAGCTGTACTTGGACACTTCTGTAAATGCTTAATTAGATACGCAGATAGAAGCCTTTCAAAAGTGCTCAGTTGGAGAAGATTACTTCATAAAGGTAGCATAATGGCTGAAGCACACAAGCGTCTGCAGATCAATCAATTTCAATCTATTTTTATATAGTGCTTTTTCACAACATTACATTGTCTCAAAGCACTTTACATTATCCCTGCTGAAAGCCCAAAGTCGACAGTGAACAAGCCTGAAGCGACAGTGACAAGAAAAAACTCCCTAGATGGAAGAAACCTTGGGAGGAACCAAACTCGAAGAGGGGAAGGGGAATAGAGCTGTGTCACTCCAGCACACCCGTCTGTGTCTCTCCCTCAGAGCCCTATCGGCCTGCCTGTCTGTGTCTCTCCCTCAGAGCCCTATCGGCCGGCCTGTCTGTGTCTCTCCCTCAGAGCCCTATTGGTCGGTCTGTCTGTGTCTCTACCTCACGGCCCTATCAATTGGTCTGTCTGTAATGGATTAAACTAGTCAGAGTATAGTGACTGCAGAATTGTCTGACAGACAGGACACTTAATACCCTGTTAATCGTCTTCATTGGGCCTCTCTGGCTTGGTGAAAAGCCAGGAGCTGCACTCCAGTGACATTTCTGCTGACATCATTTAGTAAACGTGAGGTATTCAGTTACATGTAATTTATTTTATCCAAATCAATGTAGATTTTTTTTTTGTTCTTTTTAGGAGAAAGCAGGATCAGATGACCCCAGGAGTATTCATTCACTCACCACTCTGCTGTTACGGCCATTTCAGCCTCTGGTTCAGACTGCAGTGCTTTAAACACCACACCCCTGCTGTTTTCCTCATGACAGCATAGCACTCAGGAACAGAATGCAGTACACTAACCACCAAGCCACACCCTTACACACCTACCTGACCGAATACAGAGGCGATGATGTGCCTGAATCGCCTCTTCTCCTTGTCATCGCCTCCCCTATGGGCGGAGGACAGGCCCTGGGTTTTGCTGCGGGGACGTCTCTTGTTGCCTCCACCTCTGCCTTCAACACTCATGCTGGAACAGCTGCTCCACCTTCGTTGCTGCTCGTTCTTGCGCTTCATAAATGGCTGAGAAGTTGAGAGAGTCTCACCGACATGCTAACTGATCATATGGCAACTGACATTCCACCACATGCTAACTTATATGCTATCACATGCTAACTTATATGTCATCACATGGCAACTGACATGCCATCACATGCTAACTTATATGCTATCACATGCTAACTTATATGCCATCACATGCCAACTGATGTAACATCACATGCTAACTGACATGCCATCACATGCTAATTTACATGCAATCACATGCTAACTGACATGCAATCACATGCTAACTGACATGCCATCACATGCTAACTGGCTTGCTACCTTACTCAATGCCAAACTCACACATGGACCCCCGCATATCAGTTGGCGACAGACACAAGCTCACTCACACTCACAGAAGTAAAGCTGAAGATTCTCAGGTGCTGGGCTAACAGAGACCCAACCACCTCCTTTTCATTCACCATAAAGACAGTGACTCATGCAAAGACTCACCCGTTAACTGCTGATCTGAACAGGCAGAGAGATATGGTTTACACGCACCATCTCACCTGTTTAACTGCCTTGTTTGAATCCTGTGGTCTGTCCATCCCGTTCAGAGCCAGTTCTACTAGAGCATCTGTCCACGTCGGGCACATACACGCTGTCCTTTCCCTCTCCCTCTCCCCCCCTCAGCTGCTCTCCCTCCCACGCTCAGTCTCTTCTTCCTCTTTGGCCAGTAAAAGATGCTAATTCCATAACCACGCAAAAGCGATGTACTGAAAGAATGTTTACATATACAAAGAAACTTGAAGCGAAATGTTAAATGAATAAAAACAGAAAACGGGACAGATGGATTAGCTGTGTATACTTTATGTGTGCTTCCTACACATAATAAGTCAACTATGAGTGACAAACACCAGAGAGAGGTGCCTGACAAAAGCTGTCCGCACACTAAGAGTGCTGGAATATTCTTCACCTCCTCCTTAATAAGGAGGTAGTGGGCAGGGATCCTCTGACTGGATCACTAGGAGTTTGTTGGATCACAGTGAATTTCACCCAATGTATTATTCACTTCTTAGGCCCTCTGGGCTGCTCATCACTTTCACACTCCTCATCTCCACCGCACTCCTCACTGCACACCTGGCTCCTTATTGTCTGCCCACAATGCTCCTCATTGCCACCAGGCTCCTCATTTTCTGCCCTCTGGGCTCCTCATCGCCACCAGGTTCTTCATTGTCTGTCCACCATGCTCCTCATTGTCTGTCCATCACGCTCCTCATTGCACACCTGGCTCCTCATTTTCTGCCCTCTGGGTTCCTCATCACCACCAGGTTCTTCATTGTCTGTCCACCACGCTCCTCATTGTCTGCCCACTGGGCTCCTTATTGTCTGCCCACAATGCTCCTCATTGCCACCGGCCTTCTCATTTTCTGCCCACTGCGTTCCTCTTTGCCAATGCTCTCCTCATTGCCATTGTACTCCTCATCACCGACCCAACGTGCTCCTCATCACCGCTGCACTCCTCATCACCACCGTAGCATACTTGTCATTGCTACCTCCCCCCTCCATTAATCCCCTGCTTCCTGTTTTTTTTGCTCCCCAATCCTCTTAGCAACACCCATTCCTATTGTTCCCTTATCATCTCTCATGGCCAGCAACCCCCCCTTCAGTCCCCAGCCCCCCAGCAGGTTTTCAGGCTGTATAAGGGGTCAAAGCCTGCTTGGCACAGATTAAAATAATCACAGGGATGAGCTCGTCGGATTACACTTTTACATGCACGCTCTCTAATAAATTAAAAAATAAGAGGAAAATATTAAAGTTCCCCCCTCTGATAAAACACAATGTGAGAAACAAAAGCTAAAAATCAATGCAGTGAACAGTGAACAGGCAGTTCTTGAATTTGATGTGTTGGAAGCAAGAAAAATGGGCAAGCGTAATTATCAGAGCAACACTGACAAGGGCCAAATCTTGTGGAATTTTGTGGAGTCCATGCCTTGACAGCTCAGAGCTCTTTTAGTGGCAAGAGGGTGACCTACACAATATTAGGCAGGTGGTTATAATGTTATGGCTGATAGGTATATCAGTTTGTGGGGGAAAAAGATGGTGGCAAAATTGCACAGCATTAAGAACGGTTCTGCCTAACCCTACTAGTGGGCGCTCTTGGCGCACCTTTAGCCGCTGGGTTATTTCACCACGGTGTGCTAGAAGGTGCTGCAGCGGATCCTTTCTGACGTGCCAGTCCCCAGCCACAGCCAAACCACTTTGTGGATTTGCTCACTGCAGCCCCCAAATAAAAGTTCCATGACGGAAATCAGCCTGCATATCTGCACAGTCTTTTTTTGAACAAGTCAACTTCCCAATTTAAGATGTCCAATTAAAAATGTAAATGCATGACAAAATCTTGTTCCCATATAAACCTGCCGAGATTTGGAAGTGTTCCCAATGAGGCCTTCCATAGGTAGCTACCTCGAATTTGGAAGTTCGTTCAAAGCGGCTTTACGTAGGTAACTAGCTCGATTTGGGAAGTTTGTCCAGTCTGGCTTTCCGTAGGTAAATATCGCCATTTGGGAAGTTTGTTCATAGCGGCTTTCCGTAGGTAAATATCTCCATTTGGGAAGTTTGTCCAGTCTGGTTTTCCGTAGGTAGCTGCCGGGATGAATCGGGAAGTTTGAGGGTGGAACAACGAAATGTCTTTTCGGTGTAGTTAACTCGTTAGCAGAATAACTATAATATTGCTTTATTCGTCAGGGTCTACCGGTTTGTTGTTATATGACAAATTTCAACGATTCGTGTTGTTTGTCAGCGTTGAACTGTTGTAATCACCATCGTTTTCCATCAGATACGTAGCTAGTTAGCTGCCGTTGTTTAATAAATGTTATGACATCATTTGCACGAAGGTGATTGCTGACCATTAGTAGACTTTTCGGTGATGGAGGGGTTTTGCAGCAAAGAGGCGAAATGCCATAGTTAAATACAAAAGAACTCCACATGTAGATAGCTAAGTGGTGATTTCAAAATTCATGTACTGCAGCCCTCACGCAGAACATCTGTAAGGAGGGAACTCCGTGTCTATATATTAATAAGTAACACCGAGATGTCGGAGACCATCCTGGCGTTCCAGGCGCAGCTATCCGGCGTCATGGAGACGGTCTTCAAGGCAGCCATGTACGAGATCGTCAGGCTTGTGGAGGACAGCTTTCTGGAAGAGGTGTCCCGGAGCAGGGAACAGGTGGAGACCCTGAAGAAGCGCCTGCAGTGGTCCGAGAGCAAGCGCAAGGAGCGCGAGGCATCCGGGAGGGCGAGGTGTGCCGAGTGCGGCCGAGCTGGGGCCGAAGCTGACGGGGGCCAGACGGAGGACAGATCGCCGGGACCCGCTCATGGTCAGCGCTGCATCACGCACCTGTCTCGATTAAAATTTTAATGCAGTTTGATGCTTTACGTGAGCAATTCAACTTAAGTAATGTGCTTAGGAGGCTACAGTAGGGCTCCAGCCATTGAACGTTGTGAGTCCATGTTGTGAAGCAGAGTCAGAGCAGCCTGCTGACTGTTTGTTATGACCTGGGCATTCCTGGCCAGGGGTGACGGAGGGCCGCGGCCTAAAGCAGGAAGGAGCTCAGGAGATCAAGTGGGCCGGCTGTCCCAGGGAGGATGTGGAGCCTCTGACGAAGGTCCTGGACCAGGACGTAGTGCTGGGCACTGACAAGTTATCAGAGGTGTGTAAATTTATTTAAATGACCAGTTAATACTGGCTCTTTTGCTTGTGTGATTAAATTGGAGATATGCTAAGATAATGCTTAATTGATCCCAGGAGGAAATTCTTTTTTTTAATTGCATAAAATTACTTCATATCCCCAACTTCTTGTAACAGGCCGTACATGTAGAAGGGGATAAGCTGAAAAAGGAGGCTTTCCAGCTGGCAGCAGGAAGCCCCAGGGACGCAGAACGATGGCCTGTTTCCTTGGAGGGTACGTACTAGGAAAGAGCGTCATGTTTATTTCCAGCTCTCTGGTTACTGTTAACCTGGGCGTCTGATTTTCTCCTCTGCACAGCAGAGGAAGGTGACCCTGCTCACCTGCACAGGGATTTTGGCGAGCAGCAAGCGCAGTGCTCTGCTGAGGACTGGGCCCCCAGCTCGGGGCAGGCCAGCCAGCAGCCCCTGAAGGGGCACCTACCCTACGGAGCCAGCTTCGACACGGAGGCGATTTGTGGATTGGAGGATGCCCTCAGGACAGAGGCCAAGGCAACGTGCTTCACCCCGGTGTTCGATGTCAGAGAGCTGGGCAGCCAGGCTCTGCATGACGCGTTCGGGGCTCCGGCTCGCATGCAGACAGAGCTGGAAGCCGTCAGGGTGGAGGAGCGAGCCCCTGTTCTCCCCGGCCCACTGCGGAGCAGGAGGGCAGCCTGCAGCAATCAGCAGGGCGTCCCTTCACTGTCTCCCCATGACGACGTGGATGTTGGAGAACTGAACTATCTTCTGATCAACGAGGACGGCTACCTGCAAGATGCAGGAGATGGGTTCTGGGGGCAGGGCGAGTTGGGGCCAGCGGACGGAGGAGAACGCTTGCAGAAGAAGCTTCATGACCAGGATCCGATGGCAGTCGACAGAAGCGGCGAGCTGAATTCAGAGAGGCTTCACGCAGCCCCGACAGGTGTCAGGGAGAGGCCTCGCAGCTGCGCTCAGTGTCGCGTCAGTTTCCCTGACTCTGCCTCCCTGAAGGCGCACATGAGCACGCACAAAGCGGGCGCCGCCTACACCTGCACGCAGTGTGGGAAGAGCTTCACGCAAGCCTGCAACCTGAAAGTGCATCAACGGATTCACTCGCGAGACGGCCTTCACCTCTGCAGCCACTGTGGGAAAGGCTTTGTGACGTTCTCAGACCTCAAGAAGCACAAGTGCAGCCACGCGGGCGACAAGCCCTACTGCTGCATGCTCTGTGGGAATAAGTTCAGCCGACTGTGGAACCTCAAGCTGCACCGGCGGATTCATACGCAGGAGAAACCCCACCGATGCACTCAGTGCGAGAAGAGCTTCACCCGCGCCGACATCCTGAAAGTTCACCAGCGCACTCACACCGGCGAGCGGCCGTACTGCTGCACACTCTGTGGACTGAGCTTCAAGAGGCTGGACCACCTTAAATCGCACCAGCGGAAACACAAGCCGCAGCAGACCTGAAAATGTTGAAAAGTCACCCTTTCCAGTAGGGTTTTGTAGACTGTAGAGCATGTGCAGCCTTCAAAAAATGAAAACCAGCCAGGCTCCAGTATTTCGTCTCATCGTCGGAAATTATATAGTAATAGAAGCAGAGTCTTGGTTTTTCTTGGTGTCATTTTTACACGTTCCTCTTTAGCATGGAATTGTAGCGTATAGCTTTTCTTTTAAACTTATGCTTTTAGTTGTTCATTTTAAAAAGCCATCGGAATGAACATTAGTCCACTATTAATGGTTACGTTTTGGTATAGACCCTATCTGTTTATGCTTCATGCACTGGATATAGAGGTGTGACATTGCAGCCGTACTGACACTTAACAGAAGAGAAACTGCAGAAAAAATGGGAACTTCCCTAAACATACTTGGATATTTCAGATTTTGTGAATGTTATTGTTTTATGCTTTTTACTTCTATATATATTTTGTTGCTTTTTTGTTTTGAGGCATTCTGAAAGGACCAAATATTCATCTAAAAATTATAAACATTTATATAGAACAGGGTTCTTCAAATCTGGACCTCAATCCCAAATCCAGGCCTTGTTTTCAGTTCTCCCAGGTAGTTAGTTTAATAATTACTAATTCTGATTGGTCAGAGGCTTTACACCTGGCTCACAGGTAAAGGAAGGCTGGAAAACCAGCAGTGCTCGGACCTCGAGGACCGTGATTTGAATAACCTTGATACAGAAGAATAGTCTTTTCTTCTCAGTCTGTTTTTATGCATTTGTGTTTGAAACCTGTATTATTCCAATTGTTTATCTAAACATTCTACTACATCTTGGATTGAAATTTTAGTCGTCAATTGGATAAGCTATGTGTACAGCTCAAATAATGAAAATTTATGCAGAATACATCAGGCCTCTGAGCCGAGTTTTTAATGGCCGAGTAAATGAGAAATTCTGAAAAGTTAAAAATGTGGCAGAAATTTGTACAAGTGTGTATCTAAAGCCTAATTCAGACACAAAACTGTGTTGGACCTTAAAAGGAAGTAAAATTACAGTCAAAAACTTACCATTGTTGAATAATACATCTCATAAATCAGTATGAAAGCTGTTAGTTTTGCTCCAAGCTCAGGAGTGTGTGTGTAAATAGCTGTGTGCCATTGGGATTGAAGTGCCATGCTGTGCCTTAATAAAGGATTTATTTAAGGATTTCATGAATAACTCTGCTGTGTCTCTCATTCCCTGTGAAGGCGTCACATTGTGAAAGGTCACCTTGCCTGCTGTGATGCACTTTGCTCTGCCCCTCCTTCTTCTGTAACTGTCCTGTGCGGTGGTGCTGAACTTGCATCCTTCCTCCAGAACACAGGGCACAAGGCGCCAGAGCATTACCGGAAACGCACAGAAACGTTCTTTTAGCGAGTAGATCGCTTAATTTTTTTTGCAGCATTTTAAATCTAAAGCCATATGTAGAAGTGGACATTGAATGGAGCACTTAGCAGCGGGATGTGCTTGGGGATGTGACTGCATTTTTTCCTCAGGATGTTCCTCCTAATAACCATGTAAAAAACACATCCTGGTTAGTGGGATTTTAAGTTTAATAATTCAAATGGTTTTCTCAGTTAATATATTGACAATACTTCATAAATGATGAGTGCAGTTGGGCAGAACAATATTGTTCCCAGTGTGCCACACATAGCCCCGGGGTTGGGGGTCGAGGCTGTCTATATCAGTAGGAATTTGTACGGCAAACGCTTTATTGAGATTGATCCAGCAGGGCCGCCGTAGATGCGATGTTTCCATGGGGACATCGTAGTGCGGTCACAAAGGCCCTGACCGGCAGCCCATAGCATCAGCTGGAAGAGAATGCTTTTTTGAGCCTGATCCCTCGCTAACGACCTCATCGTTTGCCACCTCATACGGTGAAAAAGAGAAGCAGAAGCTCGCCGTGAGGATCGCGGCTTTCCGAGAGCTGCAAATCGCGGGTCCCAATTAATGCCGGTGCCAGCGGGTTAATGTCACCCAGCGCTCATCACATGTGTCCACATTACCTTGTTTTTGCGGTGCTTATCTCAGCGGCAAAATATTCCAAAAAGCCTGGACTGCTTCATTTAAAGGCACAAAAATCATGCCGGTTTGGAAAGCGAGTCGGAAACTGCGTGCGTCTTTCGAGCTTTAAGGAGTGACATGCTTTTGCACACTGGTTTTGCTTTATTTTTAAACTTCGTGTCAGAGTTTTTCCTACCAGAAGATTATATTTTGTGAGCGAAGGTCCGCCCCCCTGTGACACAGAAGCTGTGCCGAAGAATTTGAAAAGTAGAGTAAGTACCGAGATGTCGGAGGCCATCCTGGCGTTCCAGGCGCAGCTATCCGGCGTCATGGAGACGGTCTTCAAGGCAGCCATGTACGAGATCGTCAGGCTTGTGGAGGACAGTTTCCTGGAAGAGGTGTCCCGGAGCAGGGAGCAGGTGGAGACCCTGAAGAAGCGCCTGCAGTGGTCCGAGAGCAAGCGCAAGGAGCGCGAGGCATCCGGGAGGGCGAAGTGTGCCGAGTGCGGCCGAGCTGGGGCCGAAGCTGACGGGGACCAGACGGAGGACAGATCGCCGGGACCTGCTCATGGTCTGCACTACATCACACACCTCTTTGTTCATGCTTGTGTAGAGTAAAATCCCTTTGGACGCATGCTGTTCTGTGCTGACCTTTTTAGACAAAGCGTCCTGCAGAGTGACTCGATTAGAATTTTAATGCAGTTTGATACTTTACGTGAGCAGTTCAGCTTAAGTAATGTGCTTAGGAGGCTACAGCAGTGCTCCAGAAACTGAACGTTGAGTCCATGTTGTGAAGCTGAGTCAGAGCAGCCTGCTGACTGTGTGTTATGACCTGGGCATTCCTGGCCAGGGGTGACGGAGGGCCGCGGCCTAAAGCAGGAAGGAGCTCAGGAGATCAAGTGGGCCGGCTGTCCCAGGGAGGATGTGGGGCCTCTGACGAAGGTCCTCGATGAGGAGGTGCCGCCAGGCACTGACAAGTCACTGCAGGTGTGTTCCATATAATGCATAGTTGTAACAGTTGCTATGCAATAAGCGGTGAGTGTCATCTGTCATAAAAGAAATGTCCTGAAAGTGGACAGTGTTTAGGCAGGGCTGTCTGGTGAGAGGAGTGGCGTAGTACCGCTTCACAGTTCTGGTTCCCTCTTGTTTTGCTGAACATTATGTTGTATTTGCAAATTGTTGCTCTTTTCTACCTTTTTTTTCCCAATTTTCCAAAGAAACTTTCAACATGAGCCTATCATGCTGTATGCTTGTGTAGGCCACTCCCCCTTTCTTCAGGCCACGCCCCTTATGTGTTATGTGTTTTGGATCTACAGACCACTCCCCATTTCTGCAGACCACTCTCCCTTTCTACATTATGCAGTATGGATCTACAGACCACCCCCCATTTCTGCAAGCCACTTCCCTTTTCTGCACTATTCCATGTGGATCTGCCAACCCCACCCCCCCCCCCCCTTTGTGCAGATGCTGCATCCTTCTAAGGTTGCATTCAAAGACCAAATGCATCACAGGGGTGCGCCAAGGCCATCCCATTTCGAAGGCTCCTTCAGATGCAGCCTAGAAATGCGTTATTCTTTTGCTGAGATCCCAAGATTCATCAAAGAACCTTTGAAGGATCCAGGCTATGTAACTTTTTTGGGATGCAACCCCTGAATTCAGACACAGTGCTCATGTGGTGTGGATCTACAGACTACTCCCCCTTTCTGCAGACCACTCCCCCTTCATTCATCATGTGGTTTGGAACTGCAGACCATTCCCCCTTTCCCCATCATGTCGTTTGGATGTGCAGACCTCTCCCCCTTTCAGCAGACCACTCCCCCCTTTCTTCATCATGGAGACTGCTGTTTTTCACCTCGACAGGCAGCAGCATTCCTGAGCGGCAGGAGAGACCAAGCCCTCAAAGAGGAGCTGCCTGACAAGACCCCGTGCTTAAGGACAGCGTCATATGGTGAGCCCCTCCAATGAGCACTTGTGTTTACTTTTCATGGCTTTCTGATTGTGATGTGTGGACTACTACTTTCTGGCAACTACTGTTGCCAGAAAGCTCACATATGGTTGTACCTGTCTGTATTGATGCGCTGTCCTGGTATTAGTTTTGACTGTGCAGAGAGAACATGTGGACAATCTAGGGACATGCAGAGTTTTCCGTGGTTTGTAGCAGGTGTTTATTTCAGGGATCGCCAGCTCCTTTGGTTTTACAGGATAATCAAAATAATAATAATAATAATAATTCTAATTATTATGTGGAGTGCTGTGTCACGAAAGCCAGCAGCTGGCCGTCTTTGTTTTGTGATTGAATAAATTCTAGATTGAATTTGTTTTGGAATCTAGTGGCTAATAAATAAAGCAGACTATCCTTTCAAGGTGTGGAAGACAAACTTAAATACGACTTGGATCAAAGACATGATTTAACAGCAGGATGTGTGACTGAGGCCCAGCTGGGGGGTGAGAGGGTTAAAGCCATCTGGAGCATTTAGAAAATGCAAGTGGGGTTGAGAATGGGTGGATCGCCTTCAAGAAGCATCGACTTTATTCTGCTTCCACAAAGCTAAATCACTTTCGTCTGTATTTGTACCTCAGGATTCCAAGATGACAGCATTCATGGGGGATGCCGTGAGCAGGAATGGATGACGAGCGAGAGTGGGGGTACCCAGCCATTGGCAGCAGAGCAGCAGGGGAACGTAGAGGCACCACACGAGGGCGTCGTGTATGAGAGAGGAGCGCAGGTGCTCAGCAGCGTTTCGGAGGGCGGCGCCCTGCAGGCTGAGCCCCAGCTGCGTGCAGAGAGTCTGCCGCCTCTCAGGGCAGTCAAACTGCAGAATGAGCTCAAGGGCCACGTCCCGATTAAACACGAAGAGCGGACACAGTGCGACTGCGCCAAAGAACCTCGGCCATGCGTGCTGCACGCGCTGGAGGAGCAGCAGCACAAAGAAGAAAATATCCACACAGTCCCGGCCCCCCATGGGCCTTTAACGCAGCATGGGCACCCCGGCGACGACTCTGATGCGGAGGAGCCACCAGGACAAGTCAGGAAACAACTGCAGGGGGGCGCCGTGTTCCTAGTGTCGGGGAACGTGGAGGCCCGTCGTCAGGCTAACACAGTACAGGGGCAGCTGGGATCCACGCCCCCGGAGAAACGCTTCACCCCGATGATTAATAAGGCTCAGCTGAAAGCACAGTCAGGGAGGAGTCCTCACAGCTGTGCACAGTGCGGGAAGAGCTTTTCCCACACGTGCCACCTGAGGGCGCACATGCAGACTCATACCGGGGAAAGACCCTTCATCTGCTCCATGTGTGGAAGGAGCTTCACCAAGCTAAGCAATCTGAAGGCGCACCGCAGGGTTCACACCGGCGAGAGGCCCTACGTCTGCGTCGACTGCGGCAAGCGCTTCACGCAGAAGTGCAACCTGAAGAGGCACCAGCGCATCCATACAGACAGACTCTTTAGCTGTAAGTAGCAGCGGCAGTTTTCTGAAGATATGAAGATATTCAGCTGCTGCCACCTACCTCGGAAAGGATAGGTCAGTGAAGCCCTAGACGCCATAACAGCACTGCTGGGCTTGTGGGTACTTCAGAAGAACCTTCAGTGCTTTTGCCAGTTCTTTTAAAAAATATACAAAATAAAGTTAAGCACCTAGAAGGAGTGGTGGAAATTAAATGAATCTGTACGTGGTGAAAGGTCATGTGACTACCGCAATGATTTTAATATTAGATGAAATGGACAACAGAGTTGGCAGTATGGGCACACTGCTGGTCCCAGGTCAGTATGGACACACTGCTGGTCCCAGGTCAGTATGGGCACACTGCTGGTCCCAGGTCAGTAGGGTGTGGTGCACCCACCCCTCGGGCCTGGATACATGCGGCAATACGGTGCGGAAGGGAGTCGCACAGCTGTTGTATCCTCTTCTGCAGCAAGTCAGCCCACAGCTGTTGTAACTGGCCCCCGAGATCCTGCAGATTGACACTGGGTCCAAGTTGACGTCTGAGCTGATCCCACGTGTTCGATTGGTGAGTTCGGGGCCCTGGCTGGTCATGGGAGAACCTCAACATGACGCAGGCAGTCCATAGACCATGATGCCAGGAGTAATGCCACACAACATTGGCAGGACCGGTTCTCTCCCCTCGGCGCCGCCATACGTGCACAGAACCGTCATCTGTACTCATGCAGAACCAAGATTCATTGCTGCACATGGTACTACGCCACTCCTCATCAGTCCATGCCTCCCGGTTACGGCACCACTCCAAATGCAACCATCTCG
>JAODJU010000050.1:9819851-9838600 GCA_026776725.1 Gnathonemus echidnorhynchus | reverse complement strand
ATGGTTTATTATTAATATTAAAATAATTAATAAGAAATCTTTATTTTTAAATGTAATTTATTATATAATAATAATTATTGTTACTGTATATCATTGTCTATATGTATTTTTACTGTGTAATTATATGTATTCAGCTAGTGTAAACATGCACAATGCTCTCACAGTGAATGCCAGGCTGAGACTGAAGCGTTACCCTTTGTTTCCGCTGAGAGACGTGCCGCGTGACTCAACAGGTGTTATGCCGAAAAACCCATCCCTGCCGAAAAAGGCATCCCTGCCTTAGAATGCATGCCGGTGTTCTGACGAGTTGAGCTTTTAAGGGTTTTTGAGGGGTTAGGGGTTTTTTAGGGGTTAGGGTTTTAGGGGTGTTTTGGGGGTTAGGGTTAGGGTTTTTTGGGGGGGTTAAGGTTAGAGTTTTATGGGTTTTTTGGGGCTATTGATTAGCACTACGGTAGCCTAACTTGACAAAGTAGCTCAAATCGTTTCAGATCAGCGACCAATCGGTCATTTAGAGACAGGCATGCATTCTACGACAGGGATGCCTTTTTCGGCATAACACCGGCGCGGACAAGTTATCATTTGACTTCTGAGAGTCAGATGGAGTTCTAAGTAATTTTTTTTCGAACTGGTTGGTTCGACTTTTAAGAAATTCGAGTTCTAATGAGTTCGAGAACTGAGGTACCACTGCATATGAATTTGTGAAATCAAGTCCATTTAAATTTTTCTTCTTACATTATATTCAAATTAGACTTGCAATTCTGCACACTGTTTTCAGTCAATTTTATGAATTGAATTAACTTTTTAGGGTCATTCTCGAGTAAGTTCTGAATGGCGCACATCCCCTCAAATTGCATATAGATGTTACAACAATGAGCCTCGTTTGCAATATTTTATAGTCGACATTATAGTTGTATACTGCAATTTTGGCCTCTTATTATATCATCAGCTTTATTACTTTGTCCAAAAAGACCGTCAATATGGTTTTGTCATCTATTTTGATCTCCGTATTTTTGACAGGGCCGCAGGGAAACATTCGCTAACGATCGATCTTAAGTGCTAGATAACGATCACTACATAGCGTTACGAAGCCTTCCGGAAACCCACCCCAGTTCATGATGAATGTGACTGAAATTGTTTGGTAAGTTTCACTTTTACAGTGAACTTAACAAAAAAAACAGAAATTTTCCAGAGGTTGTTCCTCAACACCGACATAGACAGGGCACGGCTGGGCGATGTTTACGTGTTTCCCCAGTGTACAGAGAATTTTCATATTGCATAAGTCAACCCGCTGTCAGCTCGTTACTACTAAAGACACCGCCAGCGTTTCACTCCCAAAAAACTACAAAAGGACGTTTATCTACTTGTATTTCGATTTCGCAAACAGCAGTTTGTCACAAAAACGAAAGACAGATGTACAGCTGAAGACGCTTATGTCTTGTAAGGTACCCAGTTTTAAACCCAGATTCAATAGCAAAGAAAAATATGAAGAAAGTAAACGTGTGTTTGTTCCAGCAATTTATCATCAATATGCAAACACAAAACATGAATTTTTGGAACGTAACCTTAGAGAAATTGGTCAAGATGAGAACAAACAATGTAAAACAACTATGTGAATAGAGCCGGAGCGAGAACGCAACCAACACAAGAGCAAACCAACGATAGGGACCTGCAGTCCCAAGATTAAACAGAAAGAGCTTGAACGAGGACTCAAGCAAGAGCGGGCAGCGAGCGCCACCTGCTGGGTGTTCGCACTATAAGATGCTGCATGTGTTGTACATGTGTATCTCAGCATGCAATTCGACGGTCTTTGTATACAAATATAAACTCATTTAAAGGAAATGTTAAAAGTAGACTATAACAGTGCCGATCAAATCAGCAAAACAAAGGTCTACAGGAGAGAATACAAAGTCCATCTTACATGATGACCAGCAATAATGTGGACAGTATGGACTTAATGAGTGAGTTCGTAAGCTCACCATCGGTTCAGGACTTCAAAACAAAAAATAATAATTATATTGAATTTGTCATAAATTGTCGTACCGGGCAGACGGTCGCTTTGGTTCTTATCCTGCTCCTAATCGGACAGCGGAATAATCAGAAATTCAATAAAAAAAAATTGGATCACTTTTAATTGCTTTTCAGTGGTTTTGCCACATTTTACTGCTTTTACTCCTTTTATTGTTTTACCACTTTCATCTGAAAAGAATTTTATTTACATCCTTAAGAACTGCTAAAGAAAAGCAAGGTTTTCTGAATAACAGGCACCATGCCTGCTGATACTATCTCTGACTGCCAAGAATGTCTGAAACATTCCGAGAGAGCTTTTGAACGAATAAGCAGGGTTGGACTGAGCACATGTCCAGGGTGTTGGCTGTGTTACACTGGGATAAGCTGAATGCTAATTAAACTGAAGCTAATCTCAGCATCCACTCCTGTAGTAACAAAGCTGGAAGCTTGGATGGTCATCGAGGGAGATAAAAGCGACGAGCAGTTATGGGGTCTACCTGACTCAC
This sequence comes from Gnathonemus echidnorhynchus, assembly GCA_026776725.1. Classification (NCBI taxonomy): domain Eukaryota; kingdom Metazoa; phylum Chordata; class Actinopteri; order Osteoglossiformes; family Mormyridae; genus Gnathonemus; species Gnathonemus echidnorhynchus. Next base: position 9,836,087 of record JAODJU010000050.1, on the reverse strand, counting down.
ATACCACTCGAGGTCAGTAACCGGGTATCAGCCACTGTCAGTCGGAGTCTGAGCCGAAGCACTTCACAGAGGAGCCTTCTCCACCCCTACAGCCTCCACACACTCAAACTTCATGTCCCCACCAGACCAACCATGGAGCTACATGGACCTGTGAGGTAGGGGCTGGAGTCCCCTGTGAGGTAGGGGATGGAGTCCCTACAGGCAACATGAATGGTTAAAGTCCCACGGTTCTGGTGGTATTTTATTTATTCGTGCTTATTTTCTTTTTTTTCTTCTTTTAAAAGGTATTTAAAGCACTTTGTAAACCCTGTGGTTAAAAGAGTAGTATATTAATTAAGATTGATTGAATGATTGAAAAATATGCAATTAAATCTTATGTTATTTTAAATATTTAAAGTGTTTTAAAAAAGTTTACTTGCAATATAGCAATAAATACACTTAACACAATGCTGGAGTTATAATAGATCATTAGCCCCCATGTTACACATATCACTGCAGGGGGATATAACAGTGCAGCTTTAAAATGTAATATATGGCTTCATAGCAACACTAGGTGGCGCTCTGAATGACAATGCATCCATTCCTTTCTCTGCTGGTACTGGAATCCCTGAATGTTTCCAAGGTCTCAGATTATCAAAAGGAATCATCCTGCAACAATCTGCAGCCCCTGATTAAATGTTTCTGTCACAAAATACCAAATTCTCTTATTGTTGTCCTAATTAATTTCTGTGATCTGGATAAGCCAGAGGACAGCAGTTAGATGACAAAGAATGATGGTTCAACTATCGAGTGGGAAGGCATATGAGTATGCGTGAAGGGATTTAAGGAGTGCTGGTAATGTTTTGTTGATGAAAAGATTTTGCTTTGCTAGCCAAAATGTCGTTGAGTGAAATGTCTGCATCAGCATGCAGTTTCCGGTCTTGCCAAATGGAGCAGCAGCAGAGAAAGTAAAGAACATCGTAGAAAAGCCGACAGAGTACAAGGTTAAGGTCAAATCTGCCCTAAGCTGTCATAGATGACATCAGGAGCCGCCAGGGCGAGGCTTGGTGGGGCAGCGCGTTTCATCACACGGCTGTACAGATGTGTAGGACTGTCCTCCTCAGCGCCCCTGCATTCCCTGGCCACCGCACACCCCTCCAGCACCAAAGCTCCAGTCTGCTGGGCCAAGTCCCGATCCACGTCCGAGTACACGGGTTCGGGCTGGTTGCCGTGGTAGCAGGACACTGCAGTGGGCCGCAGGAGGTCAGCAGGGTCAGCGTAAGGGCTCGTCAGCTCCATCAAGGCCGAGCTCCTTGGTGTGGGGGGCAGGGGCGAGCGGGCTCGAGGGTGTCTCGGCACGCCCCCTTCCCCCTCACATTGCCCTTCCGGAAGCTCGTCTCCATGGCACCCAGAGCTGCGGACTTCCTGACGGATCCTCTCCTCCATCAGGGCAAAGATAGCTGGACTCTGTCGCGTCTCGAAGCTGAAGCCACCGGGCCCAGAGGCACAGCGCCGCCCCGCTTCGATCGTAAAGGCCTCCTGGGGGCAGAACCGCAACCAGACATATCTGTCACTTTGGTGTCGGTCGGCTCAAACGTACCACTCCGGTGATTATCATCATGATACACAGGGCTAGTTTGTAGCTCCACACTCTGCCATGTGTGTTTGGGCCCTAAATGAACTTTCTATTACCTCACATTAAATCCACCCCCGTACGTGCTGACCTTGTCGTTGCCGTAGCGACGGAGCAGCCTGTAGGGCCAGCATAGCAGCGTCTCCTTGGTCTCTGGCTCCAGCAAGACCAGCCCATCCCTGGTGACCCTCAGCCAGTACGCCCCTCGCAGGCCACAGCGGTCAGCTGCCTCGGAGGCTCGCACACTCACGCAGAACTCATGCACTGCAGGAGAGACCAGGAAGCACAGGCTCAAGAATAGAACTTGCCCATGTCCAGAATATCAGGCTCATGACCAGAACCTGACCATGTCCCGGGACAGCAGGCTCATGACCAGAACTTGACCATATACCAGGATAGCAGGTTCATGAACTGAACCTGACCATGCCCAGCGGCAGCAGGCTCATGACTAGAACCTGACCATGTCCTGGGACAGCAGACCAGCTCATAGGTCTGCCTTTAACAATCAGACGTTCAGCAATATCACAAGTTCTGCAAAGGTCTAAAATAACTTGACAAACCAATCTCTTACCTTCCTCCAGGGAGTCATATATCGTGTTTTCTGCCATTCGGATGGACTGCTGTATGCTGAAGTCTCGTCTACTATCAGCCTATGACACAGCAAAGGGGAGTGAGGGCAGTTTTCATTTTGATCCTGAGCCACATAAAAACAGCCCAGACAGGCTGGTCCTTAACTCCAGGGCCTTTTGGAAGCACATCTGTGATGTCATAAGACGGAAAACCAGTGTCTTTAGATCCTCAGATATATGCACATGCCCCAGACATCTCCAGCATCCCTGACCAACATTCTCATGTGCTCAGCTTGGGACCACAGAGCACAGAGGGTGATGAAGACCACTACCAGCTTCCCGGGACACTTCTGCCTTCACTGCAGGACGTTTACACTGTCATCCAGGGCCCCAGCGCAGCCACTCTCCTCCCTCCTCCCTCCTGGCAGACGGTCTAGTTTTTCCCACCGTCAGCTGCTAATAATATGATGTTAAGGTGCTGTGCATTAAACTGCTGCCTGTGTTACTGTTTCTGTTGTCTGTTGCTGCAGGAGGAGCAAGCAGCCATCGTCCAGCCCCATCACCTGGACTGGAAATGCAACACAGAGGCTGTCTACAGGAATGGACACATTGGACTCTACTTCTTGAGGAAGCTTAGGTGCTTCAACGTGTGCAGCAATTCTACACACACACACACACACACACACACACACACACACAAAAACCACCTGAAAGGCAATCAGACGCAGTTTCTCCACCCAGTCTGTGGTAGTCTGCTGCTCGCTGGCAAAGGTGTAGCTCTTTTCCGTGGTCTCCACCACGAAAGCGGCCATGCCGTCTGCTGGACAAGGTTCTCCGGGTGCTTCCCGCACACTAACGCAGTCGGACAGGCGCAGCACTTTCTTGCCGGGCCTCCGGGAGACGGGCCCATACTCTGTCCCGGCGCAGCGCAGGAGCTCGAGTCGAGCCACGCCGTGCTGGCTGGCCCCGTACAGCACTAACCACACCTTCCTCCACTTCAGCTTCTGAGGGGCAGGCAGAGATGCATTAACACTTGACTGGCATATGATATTTGGTATGGGCACTACTGTATGGCATATAAGTGCACTGAAATCAGCTGCCAGGCAAGGGCGAATCAAGCTTTTTAAAAATGGGGGAGTTCTCAGAGAGGGAGGTGAGTAATTTCCCCAGACCAAAATTACCAAATCATAATTAACTTCCCGCATTTCTAAATTTCCTTTCCACCTATCCACTGTTAGAAAAAACTTCCAATTTGTACTGAGGGCTGTATTCTCTCAAGAGTCTGCCAGTTGTCCCCAGGCTGTAGGAAAATGTGCCTTTTAGTCTAATTTAAAGTATATAAATGGACTCTGAGGAACATTTTTGCACCATTGGTGGTACATTAACGTCGTTTTAACCTTAGGGGTACAAACCTGTACCAGCAAATGGGGGACAGACTCGTGTTTCACCGAAAGTGTTCCCCCCCTTGACCAGCCCATGCCGCCGGGGAGCGGGCTGTCAGTGCGGACCGCCGCCCTATCGGATGATCAGGGGTGTTTCAGGAATGCGGGTGCCGAAAGTGAGCTTGTTCAAACCCGTCCTGCATACCAGCCTGAAACAGCGCTCATGCGGCGTGCGGAAGTATTAAAGCTGGACGGTTTTTAATATATAAAGCAGACCGAATTCTGTATTGCGTACTTATCCGTGTGAAAAATGTCAAATATCATTTCTGTATGAATGCATGAGTATTATAAAACATTCGCCCGATTTATTGCATAAACAATTTTCTGTCTAATTTCAGTAACTAAAATCGTGTAACCGAAAAAAATACAATGCCTTCTTCATCTACGTGGTCTTTTAGTACTAATGTCATGAAATCTATAAGTCCTGATATCGTGAATCCATCATGCAGCAGTATCCAAGGGCCCTGTATTAAAACAGCATATATAGACTAAAGAAAGTATAGACAACTGTTTACGTTTTTTGTTTATGGATATTCGTAGTGGTTTGGTCGTGGTTTATAAACTACCATTTGTTTGGCCTGAAACGTAAGCCTGAAATGTCGACTTCAGTTAAACGTTGCACACCATCCCTGTAAAATGAAAATCAAGATTTCGTTATCTAGCGAAAAAAAATATTTCTTACCTTTCCGAACTTGTGATGTTGAATGAAGAGTTTACCCTCTTTGACGTTCAAGTCCATCTCCTTGTTTTTCCCTAACGAAATCAGTCTTAGGTAGGGTGATAGGAAACCTTGCCTTCTAGCAGATAAAGTGCGCCTCACTGCAGTAATACCTGGAACCTGTTCTCCAATGTCAAAACACGCAAAAAACAGAAACCTCATAACATCTGCGACACGACTCGGTAAGATAGTGAAACTCTGTGCCAGAAGGATTCATGCTTGACCACTCATGCAAGACAATAAATGGACGTGTTATTACAAGATTGTCCTTTGTTTTCATTTATTCTTTTATCTCAGCGATATCCGTCATCCTTTACGCTGTACGGATTCATCATTCAAGCGTAGGTGATAGTAATGATTTAGGGCGAGTTAAATTTTGTAGGTAAACTTTGTAATTAATATGTGTTTAGTAATACTTTATTTTCCAATATATATATATATATATATAGTGTTCAAGGGACACTACTGTATTTATTGTATGGCTTCAAGTTCATGACATTGGGATGATTCTGTGAATTTTCCCAGAAAGGAGATTTTCAAAAAGTGTTCCATTTTAACAACCACTTTTCTTCGCAATTATTTACATTTCAGCATTTTATTCCTTGAGTTATGCCACCAAGAACTGTGCTTTAGGCTACTTATGTAATGGTGCGGCTTAGTGAACAGTATCTCTGCCCTTCGCAAACACCGCACAAACAGCAAAACAGATCACACGAAACATACACATCATTATTCAATCGCCCAGAACAATTGGGTATTGATTGCCTCCTATTTCTCTTTAGCCTTATTATTTTCACTGTAACATCGTCGTTACCCAATCATGTTCCGAAACCAAACCACAGCCTTCGCAGCGAAGAAAATAAGCAGCAGACCACGCCCACATTTGCCCTGTGAGCCAATAAGAATGCGTATTCATTCTCCGTGCTGGAAGGTTCTTCCACGGAGTGCATTGTGGGAGGGGAAGCCACAGCGTTTTAACTATGATGGTGAGTAGGTTGGTAGCTTCGTTATTTCGTGCTTTGTAAGCATGACACTTTATTTTTGTTCTCCTTCCGTTTTGGTATTATAATAATTCTGTAATAGTGTCTGCTCCTGGAAGCATGTCTTTTTGCCCTGAGTACGGATGTATTGCATGCCGAGGTCCCGTATCTGTCACTTTTCGTAGTCGCTTTTGCTCTCGGTAACTATTAAGAAGGGGCTGAGCAGGTTTCCTTATGAGTCTCTAGTATTTTGTGATGAGGTCCTGATTGAGGACCTTTTGATTAACGTTGCCCAGAAGCTTGTGCTTGGTCTCATATTAGACTGTAAAGGTTAATCTGCACGCACGGCTGCAAATTGGAAACCCGGGCGTTTATGTAAATACTTTGTTTTTATTACACCTTATTACTGTGATATAGTACCTTTTCCCTTTTTGGGTTGGATGCGGCACTATGTTTAGTCGCTTTCAGTCCCGTTCGTGGAGGATCCTCCACCGCCAGAAAGTTTTCATTCCAACCCGCACTGCTTTCGACCTGCCACCTGCATCATTAGCCTATTAACGACCATCTGAGCCTGATTTTAGGTAGGGTTGGAATGAAACAATTCTGGCGGCGGATCCTCCAGGACTAGGATTAAGAACCACTGTCTAAGGCTTCTTGATTATACGTGCTTTACAAAGACTGCATGAGAGACAGTAGGCAATAAAATGGCTCTTGCTGCTTCGGTCACTAGAAGATGCGGTCCACTCTGACCAATTCCCCTGTGACCTGTCCCCTTTGACTGTGTCCTGTCCAGTCCACACCTGTCATCCTGTTGAAGGAGGGGACTGACTCCTCTCAGGGTGTCCCCCAGCTGGTCAGCAACATTAATGCCTGCCAGGTGATTGCTGAGGCGGTGCGTACCACCCTGGGCCCCCGTGGCATGGACAAACTCATAGTGGACAGCAGAGGTATGAAACTGGATGGACAGAAGTAGACCGTGATGGTTCACTCCATCACAAAAGGAATAATGAGGCATGCGTGTTTAGGGTTGTAGGGTTTAGCTTCTGTTTCATTGTGTTTGTGGTGAAGGGGATGCAAGTGGTGGAGTTCCAGAAATCCAGCTGTTTGCAGTGTTGTGGGGACAGTGCGAGTCTCGTGCAGCTTCCTTTTAGCGCAGTGTTTGGTCTTCAGTCAGCCCACCTTCTGCCCTTTCTCAGCCCGTAGTGGTTGAGCCTCTTAACCGTCACTATTCCATCCCTGCAGGCAAAGCCACCATCTCCAATGATGGGGCCACCATCCTGAAGCTCTTGGATGTGGTTCATCCTGCTGCCAAGACCTTGGTGGACATTGCAAAGTCCCAGGATGCGGAGGTGAGACACTGCAGTTAGGTATCAATCTATGAATATAGTATCAGAACATCCCACTGTCCTGTACACAAGTCTAAGAAGCTCTATGTGCCTCTGGCCTCTTCAGGTGGGTGACGGAACGACCTCTGTGACTCTACTGGCTGCCGAGTTTCTGAAGCAGGTCAAATCGTACATCGAGGAGGGCATGCACCCGCAGATCATCATCCGTGCCTTCCGTACAGCGACACACCTGGTAGGGTCCATAAAGACCTCATTGAGTATGATTTTTAAATTATGTAGCAACCATGTTTAAAAATGGACCATCACTTTGCTAATTCAGGTTTGCCAACCGGGTGTGTTTTAAAGGTGCCATAGAATGAAAATCTCACTTAACCTTGGCTTAGTTGAATAAGGAGAGTTCGGTACATGGAAATGACATTCTGTGAATGCTCAAACACTGTTGAAAGCAGAGGTCCAAATTTATTGCAAACGACACATTTATTTACAAGCGGCTCAGGACTTGTCGATTTTAAAAACTGCATGAGGACGCTAGCATCGTAAAATGATTTGTTGATTGAGATGCACAGTAATAGCAATGTTCTGTTTACAGTGCTGAAAACAGTTGTGACTGTGCTAATATTGTGCCTAGGCTGATTTGGGAGTATTACAGTTATCTGAGGCAAAGTAGAGAGTGCACTCTAACGATAAAAAGTACTCTATGGTGAATACATAAAAACCATTAACATGTTTATCATTATCAAGTATTATGTACTGTTTATAATTATGTCCTATACTTTTACACTATTAGCAGCGCAGTAGGTTTGTTCAGACCAACATGAGCACAAACACATGAGTAGTGCATTGCTCTACGACGCCACTAGGTAATAGGAATTTTTCAGTTCCATCATAATCTTATGGGACCACTGTCATAAATGTGGTCTGTCATTGATAAATAATAATAGGGTTTTAAATGGCCCTGTAAGACCGCTTCTGGGCACTTTTATACCAAACCAAGCTAATAAATCTTTGTAAACAACAGAGAACAATTTAAAATGGTGAAAAAAATTCATTCTATGGCACACTTTAAAATGCCCATTTTTTTCGGAAAGCAGTAACACAGACTTGTCGATCTGCGTCTGTAGCAAAACGCATAAACAAGCTTCCATGTTCTCCTACAGGCTGTGAAGAAGATCAAGGAAATATCTGTAGCAGTAAAGAAGGATGACAAGCAGTGAGTGGTGGGGGGGGTATCAAACTTCATTCCTGGGGGGGCCGGAGCCCTGTGTAGCTTAGCTCTTTCACTGTTCCACCACAAATGATTCAGCTCAAGAGCTGTGTGGTAATTATCACCAGGAGTTAATTCAGGTATGTTCAATGAGGGGAAACCCAAAAATGTGCGGGGCTCCGGCCCTCCAGGACTGGATTCTGATACCTCTGCTTTAGTGTGATATCAGTGTATGTTCTACTAATGAATGGAGCAGAAGGCTGCTCTGTATGCTGCTTGGTTGTGAATTTACTGTGTGATTCCCACACCTCCAGGGAGCAGATGGTGCTGTTGGAGAGGTGTGCTGCCACAGCCCTCAACTCTAAACTCATTGCTGGGCAGAAAGAGTTTTTCTCCAGGATGGTGGTGGATGCTGTCATGATGTTGGATGAGCTGCTGCCACTCAAAATGATTGGGGTGAAGAAGGTCCATGGAGGTGCCTTGGAGGCGAGTGCTAATTCCTGATGCCAGGGCTGGCCTGATGAGCATGTTCATGAAAGAAGAAGTATGAGTGGTCAAAGGACAAAGCGGTGCTGCTGTTTTAGAGCCATGTTGGAGTGTGTTTACTTGGTTTTGCTTTTACTTTGGTGTATAAATCCAGCTGCACTTGTGGCAGATGTTCACCACCCGAGTGTGTGTGCCTGTCTGCAGGACTCTCAGTTGGTGGCAGGCGTGGCCTTCAAAAAGACCTTCTCCTATGCAGGCTTTGAGATGCAGCCAAAATGCTACAAGAACCCCAGAATCGCTCTGCTCAATGTGGAGCTGGAGCTGAAAGCTGAGAAGGACAATGCAGAAGTCCGTGTAAAGTCTGTGGAGGTTAGCAAGTTAGCCTAACTGTGAATATTGTCTACGCTCCCATACCATTATCTGTTGAATGAGGACTGCAGGTAATGTTTGCCTTTCCAATGGTGCTCTTTAGGACTACCAAGCCATTGTGGATGCTGAGTGGAGCATCTTGTATGACAAGTTGGAGAAGATCTATAAGTCTGGGGCCAAGGTGGTGCTGTCCAAACTCCCCATTGGGGATGTAGCCACACAATATTTTGCTGATCGCGACCTCTTCTGTGCTGGCCGAGTGCAGGAAGAAGACCTCAAGAGGACTATGATGGTAGGAACTCCACGCAAAGCCTTCTGATATTTTTTTCACAATGTGTTGTAGTACAAATGTCCCTTGAAAATGACCACAGACAGATTGTGTGTGGATATTGCTTAAGCAGAGCAATCGTGGTAGTGGGGTGACTGAGCAAGCACCTGGCGTGTGTCTAATTCCTGTTTTTTGAAAGTGATTTTGAAAATTGCTGGACCTCTGGACAAGAAGGCACTTGCTGTCCTTGTAAGCTGCTCACTGACATCTCCTATATCTTTATCAAGGCTAAAAGATCAGTTTCACTGTGGACAATGTTACATTTCCTACTCTAGGTCTTCGTGCTGCTATGTTCTACAGTCATTAATTTGTCCTGTTCCTATAAGCTCATGGTCACCTGCCTCTTCAGTGGTCTGTACCCCTTTTCACACATGTGAGATGCATTGAGACATTTGGTGCAATACATTCTCCAGGCCTGTGGGGGCTCCATCCAGACCAGTGTAGGCTCCATGACCGATGATGTGCTGGGGGAATGTGCCCTCTTTGAGGAGGTCCAGGTTGGAGGTGAGAGGTATGTGCCTGAAAGGGATGGGAACAGTCCGTACTGAAACGACAGCTCTGGTTTACATTGATCATCTTATATTTACATATATAGCAAGTGCTTTTGTCTAAAGCAACTTACAAGTGATGCGAACGGCACATTGCAAACATACATGCTGTCAGAGGCAACTACGCGTAAGTGCAGCCAGGCTGAGCTTCCAATGAATGCCCAAGTACATGTGTAAACAGTACTGGAGCAGGAGCTACACAACACTGCCACCTACAGGTACAACTTCTTCAAGGGCTGCCCAAAAGCAAAGACGTGCACCATCATCCTGCGGGGCGGCGCGGAGCAGTTCTTGGAGGAGACGGAGCGCTCTCTACATGACGCCATCATGATTGTGCGGCGTGCCATAAAGGTGGGGGGTGACAGAGGCCCTGTTGGTGGGGGCCGTGGGGGTGCTCACCAAAGGCTGTGACCACCCTGCCCTTCCCCCCCCCCCCCCCCCAAATGACTCGATTGTGGCGGGAGGCGGGGCCATAGAGATGGAGCTGTCTCGGTACCTGAGAGACTACTCTCGCAGCATCCCGGGCAAGCAGCAGCTGCTGATTGGCGCCTACGCCAAGGCCCTGGAGGTCATCCCCCGCCAGCTGTGCGACAACGCTGGCTTTGATGCCACCAACATCCTCAACAAGCTGAGGGCCAAGCATGCACAGGTGTGACGTGCACACATTCTTTGACTTGGCTTGTTCATCTGTTTCCTAGTGATGTGCAAATGAAGCTTCATGAACCATTTGCTGTATTTTTTTAACCCCAGTAGATGGCGCTCTTGGTTTGCTTTGAGGCATGCTTTCAGCCCTTTTTGAACAATCTAGTGGGGGTGAGAAAATACAGCAAATGGTCCAAGAAGCTTTGTTTGGGCCATCACTACTGTTTCCCATGCCAGCCTGAAAAAGTGTGCCTCAGACATGAACTGTCTCCCCCTGCAGGGTGGCATGTGGTATGGCGTGGACGTCAACAATGAGGACATTGCTGACAACTTCCAGGCATGTGTGTGGGAGCCATCGGTGGTGCGCATCAACGCCCTTACTGCAGCCTCTGAGGCCGCCTGCCTTATTCTGTCTGTGGATGAGACCATCAAGAACCCCCGAGCCTCAGTGGATGCCCTCCCTGCAGGGCGGGGGCGTGGTCGGGGGCGGCCTCATGCCCACTAGGGCTTGTTGACTAACAGGCTTGTCCTGCCGAATATCTGGCAGTGGATCCACCTGCTACAGGTTATAATTAACCTGCATTCATTTCCGCTCTTCAGAAGTGGTACATTTCATTGTTAGAAAAGTAAGTTAAGAACTGATTCCGACATCTGATTCAGCTGCATTTAGATGCCTGCTTTCTTTTTCTTGTTAAATGTGATTGCATCAGGTCTGAGTTTGCACAACTTCATGCTCCCTGTGTCTCTACGCACTTTCTTGGTTCTGAACAGTCAGAACGAAACGCTCCTGCTCCGTTCTGCATGAGCACAAGCTGTTATGTGTTTGTAAGAAAACAAAAATAAAAGTTTGCTAAATGCTTCTGCTGCTCCTGTGTCCATGTGCCCTGCATCTGCATCTCTGTGTTCTTCAGTACAGAACAGCTCATTTATGGACTATGTGCAGCAGTTGAGACTAGGCACTGTATAACATGAAATTCAACTTCCAGCTTAAAGAACATTATTACATATTAAAAATGTAATGCTACACTTCAGTAAGACTATTACAGCCCCCAAAGGCTTTTAACACAAGGGAACATGCAGGAATGCATGAGGAAAAACTGGAAGTGCAAACACTATACTGGTCTGACGGGTACTCTTTAAAGGGTGTGGGAGGGACCAACATCTCCTGTGGAAAAGGTCGGGTATGCAGCCTCACCCTCAGATACCAAGTCCGCTTCCGAGACTGCCGTACGCTGGTACCCTCTTCAGGAGGCCATCCGGCATGGAGAAGCAAAACTCTGGTAAGAGGCTCTAGCTCGTTAAGCGTTCAATGCACTGTGAGATTTGGGGATGGTGTGGTTCTCACTTTTATATATTGTCAGGACATTGCTTTGAAAACCTTTTTTGTGGTCAGCGATAAACCCTATGGCAACATACAATCTTACACCTCCTCTCTGGATTTTTTTTTTTTGCGGCCATTTGTGTAACTCTTGGTCCTTGGTCAGGTATTATTTAAATGTAAATGGAAAGCAATCTGATTCTGTAAATAAATCGTGTCGTTGTGGAGGCTGAATCCTTCCATCAGATATATAGTGCAGTGGAGGAAGTTACCTCCTCTCCCGGATTTCTCTGGGTAAACGTGTCTTTGCGGATTCTTCTGCGGATTCCTGTTCCACCACACAGGCCTATCCATCCCTTGCATGGAATGTTGCATCACGGAAAAGGTTATGAAAGGAATCCTGAGGTAGATGTGCACTTAGCAGCGCGAGCTGAGCGCAGTGCGTGTCCGAAAAGGCTCACAGAATAATCCATTGTGATTTTACATTTATTTAGTCTAATGAGTCTTTGCACACCTTCCATTCAGTTCAGTCCCTTTATGATATGTGATCTGGCAGCAATGCCCTAAGCTTGGGTACCATCCTGGACCAGTAATTTAATACTCAGAATACCATAGAACAGTCATAGACTGGGTGATGTAATGGTGCAAGTGCTGTATTCTCAAAAGTGTGATAATTATGGTTTTGTTTGACTGGGCACCCTATTGAGAATGTAGAGAGTGAAGTCTCTATGCATTTTAGGGGCCTAGTGTTTGGGTCAGAGGGTTAGGGCCCGTGATCAGAAGATTGCCTTTTCGAATCCCCAGGCGAGTAGACTGATACCGCCATTGGGCCCCTGAGTGACGTCCTTAACACCCCCCCCCCACCCCCAAGCCTGCTCTGACCTGTCTGTGTCTCATGGAGAGCAAGATGGAATAGTCGGAAAGAAAAAAAATTCCCCATGAGAGTGAATAACATACCACTATTGTATTCACATTCTCAAACCCTAAGAATCGTGAGAGTATCAGATAACGTGTTTGTCAGGAACTTGGATTAGTTAATGGTTCCAGTCATACAGTTGTTAGAAATGAAGCTGTGAAATACGGAAGTACATAATTAATCCATGAAATTTCCAGCTGTATAACCTATTCCATTTTCTCAAATGTACAATCCATCCATCCATCCATTTTCCAAACCGCTTATCCTTTTTGTGTCGGGGGGGGTCCAGAGCCTATCCCAGAAGCTACGGGCACAAGACGGGGAACAACCCAGGACGGGGGGCCAGCCCATCGCAGGACACACTCACACACCATACACTCACACATGCACACCTACAAATGTACAATAATGCACAATAATGTACAATAGCAGGTCCGCTCCTCAAACTTAACAGCTGCCCTCTTGCTTTATTGATATGCTGAAATCAGAAAAATCACTATTAGTCAAAGGTTAGTAGTCTGTTTTATAAAAGATTTCATTAATTTGATTTATTACTGCTTATCCGAGAAAGTTTCATATGTGATTCACGTTTCCTAACTGGTAAAAATTTACACCGAGTACCATGGAAGGTTGTTTGACCTCATTCCAGAGAAGCAAGACTTATACTGTATGTCAAGTGAAAATGTCTCTCCTTCTTTGTCATGGGCAAGCCTACATCACACTATCTGCTATGATTTCAGCCACATGCGTCCCGAATCTTATTAACCTAATTTATCCTCTTAAAATGCTGCCAAATTGTCCCTAGTGTGAATGATGTGTGTGAATGGTAAGTATATCCTCAGGTGGGTTGGTGCTATGTCCTGGATTGTTCCCTGCCTTGTGCCTGGTGTTTCACCACTGTTAGCCTGGTAGTGACCCTGGCTCACTTATGATCATCGTGCCGTTAGCCTGCTAGTGATACTGACTCACTCACATTCATCACCATTAGCCTGGTAGTGATACTGACTCACTCACATTCATCACCATTAGCCTGGTAGTGATACTGGCTCACTCACATTCATCGCAGTTAGCCCGGTAATGATACTGCTGTCTCCTGTATCCCAGCCAGCATGTCCTCCTTCTTGTCAGAGGAGCAGTTCCTGTGCTCCATCTGCCTGGACGTCTTCACCACCCCTGTCTCCACCCCCTGTGGTCATAGCTTCTGCATGGCCTGCATCAGCAGATACTGGGATAAAGACAGGAGCTACCAGTGCCCTATATGCAAGGAGACCTTCGGGCAAAGACCTGAGCTTCACGTCAACAGCACCCTGAGGGAGATCACTGAGCAGTTCAAGCGCATGCTGGAGCCTGACATGGGCATGGTCACAGGACACCGTGGGGGTGTCCCCGAGAGGCGACCCCCCATGCAGGCCGAGCTGTCTAGTGACCTTCTTGCTGAAATGAAGGCTCGCTTTCAAAAGTTTTCGCAAACAGCTGGAGACACCCAAGCACTAGCGCCACCACCTGTCTCCAGGAGATTGTCTCTGGGCAGCCCAGCTGTCAGCAAAGAGGTTTCCATTTGCTATAGGCACAACCAGCGCTTGGATACCTTCTGCCGCACTGACCAGGTGTGTATCTGCACAGTTTGTTTGGAGAAGGAGCACAGGACTCACAGCGTGGTGCCGGCTAAGCGGGAGTGTCTCATCAAGAAGGTGAGTCTGCAAGGGCTGTGATGTGGGCTGCATGCTCATACAAGCAGGAAATGCCACTCTAGTAATAATAATAATAATAATAATCATCATCATCATCATCTATGCTTTCCTGATCATTTTGTTACCTACCTGTAGTCTCAGCTTGGCATCCTGGACGTGGAATTAAGGGACATGATCCAGAGCAGGCTAAAGAAGGTGGAGAACTTCAGGACGTCTCTGGCTAGCCTCCAGGTGAGCCCCCCACTGTCAGATGACTGTTACTGAGCCAAGCCCACCCTCCCCATCCAGAAGCAAGAAGCAATATCAATGACAGCAAAGTGAGAGCTTTGTCGTCAGAAGACCCCAGTATACTTGCAGTATTGTATTGGTCACCATTTACAGATAAAGTATCACGATTCTTCAGGGTGCAGGTTTCTGGTTAAATCAGTTGTGACTTAGATCCAAACGCCATGACCATTTTGCTCTCTGTAGCCACAGCATTTCTGTCTCTTCCAGGCAGTGGCAGAGCAGGAAACGACGGGCAGCACGCATATGTTCAAAGCCCTGATCAGCTCCTTAGAGAGAGCACAGGCAACGCTGCTTGAGAACGTCGAGATGGAACGTCTCGCAGCAGAGCGGCATGCAGGAAGCCTCATCCATGACCTGGAGCTGGAAATTGCCGAGCTGAAGAAGAGGAGTATGAGCATCAGGGAGTTCTCACAGTCTGAAGACGAAGTCCTCTTCCTTAAGGTCAGGAATCAAGAGCTGCACTTGAGGCAAAATATCTGAAATTATGGGAACAAGTGGCATTAATGTGCTGGTTATTAGTTGGTCACCCATATATTGGGGTGAGTTGCATACCTTTACTGAAAGCTAGTGATGGCCAAATGAAGCCTTATGAACCATTTGCTGTGTTTTCTGACTCCACTAGATGGTGCTCTCTGTTCATAAAAGGGCTCAAAAGCATGCCCCAAAGCAAACCAAGCTCATGGTCCAGTGTGGTCAAAAAATACAGCAAACGGTTCACAAAAGCTTCATTTGCCCAGCACTATTGAAAGGAGCTTCTCTTTAAAGCAAAGACAAAAACTGAAATCAAACCCACTTTCGCCATTAACTGCAGACTTTCCCAGCCCTGTGCACACCAGTGCAGACCAAAGAGTGGGGCCCTGTCACGGTGTCCTCTGACCTGCAGTCAGCGGCCGCGGTGCAGCAGGTGTCCCAGCTGGTGGAGTGCTTCCAGCGAGAGATGACGAAGCTGCTGAACACGAGTGAGGCAACAGAAACAGGTAAAACGGGCTTATTTCCAAACAATGAACCAAGAGATGAGATAAATCTTTATTCATACTGTACCACTATTAGGAAATTTGCATTGTTACAGCAGCCAGTACAGAAGGAATAAATGTGACATAACTATACAATAAACATAGAATAGAAAAATAAGTATTAAGGAAATATAAGGAAATAAGGAAATATCACCCGAAAATAAGTTTCAGTGGGTGATCCTTAATATCCAGGATCCAAATAAACACCCAGGAAGGTCGTGGCACAGATCAGGGTTAGATCTGAGCAGGGCACCACTTCACCCGCGGTGTAACACTGAGCATGTATAGTAAGAATCCCTGAAATCCTGTCACCCGGTGAAACCTTTGGTAGAATCTTCACCGATGCTGGATCCACACGCCTTCACTCCTTTGTACCTGAACACTGCTGAAATTCCAAACATACCCAGCACACAGCCTGTGTGTTACATGCTCACATACAAATATATGAAGATACATACCTACCCATTCAAAATATATTCATATATTTGTGGGGACCGTCCATTCATTTCTATGGGCAAAATCCTAATCCCAACAATGACAAACTTAACCCCTACCAGTCCTAACCTTATAATCATAAATAACCAAACAAAATACAAAAATTCAGAATTTTAAAGTTTCTGGTATTTGGTATTTTTTGGCAGTCACAGATTTTTAGAAAATTGAGGTTATCTAAATGGGGACCTGCAAAATGTCCCCAAAACTAAGGAAGTTTCAGGTTTTACCACAGTTTGGGGATATTTTGGTCCCTGAATGTGATCTATGCAAG
>JAODJU010000050.1:9801590-9813882 GCA_026776725.1 Gnathonemus echidnorhynchus | reverse complement strand
TCAGTTTGAAATTAGTTTGTAAAACCCGAAGTAGCTCAAAGTGTCCTCCCTGACATGGATTATCTGGTCACCCTAGTGTACAGTATGTTATGGAGCCATGCCAGTGTGTTGCGTGCCTTATCTCTTCTGGGACTATGTGAGTTCTTGTTTCTCTCCTTCCACTTACTCTTTCACCTTCTCTCCTGTCCCCTCACTCTTCCTGTCTCACAGGTTCTCAGAAGCTCTTCAGGAGGCAGCCCAGGTAGATAAATTTCTGGACGAGGAGAAAGCTGAGGAGCAGGACCTAGAAGCCCGGCTTCCATTCTTGGGCGTTCCTTTCACTGCCAAAGAGTCGTTTGCTCTCCGAGGTGCCAGTCATCATGCCAGTTACCATGAACATTGCCGCTCTTTTCGGTTTCTGTCCTCCTTGTGCTGTTCTGTGGATGTTGAGTGTGTCTCTCTCTTCCTGCTCACTGCTAGGGTTCTGCACCCGAGGGGCTTCTCCTCTCTCTTTGTTACCCGTCTCTCCGTGCCTTTCCGCAAACCCCCTTCCTGTTTTGACCCTGTTCCCCCATTCCAGGTATGCCCAACTCCACGGGACTGGTTTCCCGCAGGGATGTCGTTTCTGAGCGTGACGCCCACTCCGTGGCCCAGTTAAAGAGGGCTGGGGCCATTCCTCTGGCTGTGACCAACTGCAGCGAGCTCTGCATGTGGTTAGAGTCCTACAATCAACTGTATGGTGTTACCAGCAACCCCTATGACACTAGCAGGATCCCTGGGGGAAGTTCTGGTGGGTCTCACCGGTCAATGCACAGGGAACAGCAGGAGCACATACATACAGTGTATATATACATACAGTATATTATACAATATACCATATATACATACACTGTACTATATACATACATATATACACATACATATACATACAATGTTACAGTATCTGGAAACTCCAGCTAAGTTTATGGCTGTAGTGAAAGTTCAGGGCCCCTCCGGTGTCATGGCAACCTCTTTGCAGGTGGAGAGGGCAGCATTCTGGCCAGTGGGGGTTCCATCATCGGCGTGGGCTCTGATGTTGGCGGCAGCATCCGTATTCCCGCCTTCTTTAATGGCATTTTTGGCCACAAGCCTACTTCAGGTGTGTGAGTGTGTGTGTGTGTGTGTGTGTGTGTGTGTGTGTGTGTGTGTTAGGTTTCCCACAATGTAATAAAAACCTGTTATTGTGACATTGTGGGGACCATTTTCAGGTCCCCACAAAGATGCAATCAAAAACTGAAAATGCTAAAAGTCTTGTATTTTGTTTGGTTACTTATGGCTAAGGTTAGGGCTGGGTAAGGGTTAAGGTCGTCATGTTGGGATTAGAGTTTTCCCCATAAAAATTAATGTAGAGTCCCCATAAAGATATAATTACAAACCTTTGTGTGTGTGTGTGTTTGTGCATGTCTGTGTGTTTGGGTGTATTTACCCAGGCGTGGTGTCCAATGAGGGACAGTACCCCCCTAGGTCTGGCCTGCAGGAGGACTTCCTCACTACGGGACCCATGTGCCGCTACGCTATGGATCTGTTGCCTGTGCTGCGCATCATGGCTGGAGCCAGTGCTGACAAGTACAAATCACCAGCTCTGTTTACCTGTGATGAGTCTCCCTCCCCTCTCTCTGTGACTCTGTGATGAGTCTCCCTCCCCTCTCTCTGTGACTCTGTGATGAGTCTCCCTCCCCTCTCTCTGTGACTCGGTGATGAGTCTCCCTCCCCTCTCTCTATGACTCGGTGATGAGTCTCACTCCCCTCTCTCTGTGATGAGTCTCACTCCCCTCTCTCTATGACTCTGTGATGAGTTTCCCTGCTCTCTTTATCTGCGTCTCTGTGATGAATCTTCTTCCTCTCACTCTATGACTGTGTCAGTGCTGAGTGCTTCTGTATATCTATGGGCTGCATCTGTCTGTCTGTGAAGGCTATCTTGTCCCATCTCCAGGCTGTCATTGACGACAGAGGTGGACCTCAAGAAACTTCGCTACTTCTCTGTTCCTCACTGTGGAGGCTCCCCTTTGGTGTCACCAGTCGACAAGCAGCTTATTCAAGCCCAGAGAAAGGTCAGAGGTCAGGTGGTAGAGGGGTTTAGATGGGTGTGTTAAGGGTTAAGAGTCTGCTAATTTTGTTGCTAAGTTTAACTTGTGGTATAAAAAGTGCCTGTTTTCTGCCAGGTGGTAGAGACTCTGGAAACTGATCTGGGGGTTAGAGTTCAAGAGCTGCATATTCCTCAGTTAAAATGCTCAACCCAGATATGGGGGGCCTTCATGGCTTCTCCGGGCCGAGATGGAAAGGTGTGTCCCAGTATGCACAGTCTGTCTTTCACAATGCAGTTCTGCATGGTATGTAGCAATGAGGTTCTGCTCCATTACAGCCAGCCAGAAGCTTTGCAGAGCTGATGGGGACTGAGCAGCGGAAGGTGTGGCCTTTGTGGGAGCTGACCAAGTGGGTGGTGGGACAGTCATCTCACACCTTCCCAGCCATTGGTAGCTACAGACCACAGACACCAATAAACACTAGATTACAGCTCTGGAAAAAATTAAGAGACCACAGCAACATTTTCAGTTTCACTCATTTCTCAGTTGATGGGAATGCACCTTTTGCAAACTTCAGCCTGGCTCTTCCCTACTTCTCATTAATGAAGGGCTTCTTCCTTGCTTTATGAGACTTCAGTCCTGCTTCTAGGAGCCTGATACAAACTGTCCTAGCAGTGCACTTCACACCTGCACTTAATATTTCCCATTCCTTTTGACAGTCACTTGAGGTCATCCTCTGATTTATGAGGCAATGTTGGATAATTTAACAGTCATCTCTGACATTAGAAAGTCACTTCTGCCCTCTACCTGGCTGGATTTTGGTCATTGCCAGTGTCTCCTGCTTCACCTTATTCTTGTGTCCTGCTGTCTTAGAAACTTTGATCTCGGAAGCAGCCTGCCTCAGAGTGTAGCCTCTGCTAAGCAGAACCAGGGTTAAACCAGGTTTTTAAAAATGCAGATTTTGAAAAAATATAGACTGGTCTCTTAATTTTTTCCAGAGCTGTAGAAGCTCACAAAGATCCAAATCCAAATCATATGTATTTGTGCATAAAACAGTCACATCTCTCTGGTCCCAGGACTGGCCATAGTGGAGATGGCTCAGAGTTCGCTCCCCTCCAAGTTCATTGTGCAGCAGAAGGAGCAGCTTCAGAACCAGCTGGAAAATCTGCTAGGAACAGATGGGATCCTGCTGTATCCCTCTCACCCCCATGTCGCCCCCAAGAAACACCTGCCCCTTCTAACTCCTTTCAATTTCTCCTATACCGGTATGCCTGCAGGGCAAATGCACATCACAGGACCCTCATAGGTAGCATACAAGTAAGGGTTAGAGAGCACGCCCAACCAGACTCCTAGGAGCAATAAAGGTTAAGGGCTTTGCTCAGAGGTCCAACAGTGATATCATCGTGCCGACAGCAGGATTTAAATCAGCCAACCCTTTCATTAGTATATGTAACGAACTGACACGGGAGAACATCAGGGTTGTTATTTGATGGAAGCCCTGTGTGGGCCTAAGATGTGTCTCCCCCCCACCCCCCCCCAGGAATCTTCAACATCCTGGGCCTGCCGGTGACGCAGTGTCCTCTTGGCCTGAACCAGGAGGGTTTGCCTTTAGGCGTGCAGGTTGTTGCTGGGAGGTTGCAGGATCACCTGACCTTGGCTGTGGCACGGCACCTGGAGGGAGCTTTCGGGGGCTGGAAGGAACCAGGGGCTCCTTCCACCCATTTACTGGGCAGAACATAATCTCACACTTACCTTTGACTCCACACAAATGCACACAAACTCTTTGCTGTGTCACAAGGCTGCAGCTTCTAAATCCAGCGTTAGATATGTGTACGTTATAGGAACCTGCAGACAGACATATTTCATTGTGGTCTGTATGTGTGATCTGACTGTAAATGTCATGGACATGCATTAACACATTCTTACTATACCCATCCACCAACACAAAGTGAGTTAAGGTGAACGAGACCTGTTCTAATAACCATGCTCACTTGAACCTCTTTTCCCATGCTGTTCGCACTGCTAAGACATTTATAAATGGCCAGTTAGCTTTAATAAGTACTGTAAAACAATAGCAAACAACTAGGTTCTTTGCTTTTTCATGGAACCTAAATAAAAAGTTGCTGCCTGATTGTCAAGCTGGCCTGGAGTGGTTAATTGGGAGACGCAGGCCCGGAGTGGCCAATCGAGATACTCGGGCCCAGAGTGGCCAATCGGGAGACGCGGGCCCAGAGTGGCCAATCGGGAGACTTGGGAGAGCTGTTGTGCTAGTCAACAAAATAATTGTACAACTTCAAAATCCTTCAACAACACTTCATAATGCTAACCAGCGAGTTAGTTGGGCCTGTTGTCAAGGGTTGATTTTTTTTTAGAAAAGCCTTCAGAAACTTCCAAAGGTATTACAGTCAGCCCTTCCAAATTGTGGGGGTTAGGGGAGCCAGCCCCCTTGGTCTGGGAAAACCTGAAATATATTCAATATTTTTGGTCCCTTTGTCGAGCGAAATGAGCAGAGTGTGTGGAGCACCATCAGAGAATAAACCCTAAGAATACATAATTTTTCCCAATTAGATACAGTGTATTTTACCCTCTAGACACAGTAAAAATGTATGGAAGGCCAAAAGGCTCAAAACGCGTTAGCTTTCATCCTGTTAACATGCTCAAAATTAACACATTAACATGCCCATAAACCATTATTTTATTCTGCACAATCTCTGTCCTGCTGCTGCTATTGTTTGCACTTATATTTATTTACTAATTATCGTTGTCTTGCTGTTACAATACACTATGTGTCATAATACTGTATCTGCAATAATAATATTTATTCAAATATCCATTCAAACCAGCACAGTTACTGCTTTATCAACTGCACTGTATGCTGTCTTGTCCTGTAAATTTTATTTGCATAGTCCAGTGTTGTTTCTGTCCTTTTGTTTTTTTGTGCACCTCAGTCCTGGAGGAACAACGTTTCGTTTCACTGTATACTGTGAATATGGCTGAAATGACAGATGAACCTACTTGACGACTTGACTAACAGAAAGTTAAGAATGTGCCCATTTGGCTTTCCATACAGTAGATGTGGGCAGCGTGAAATAAGATGTTCCTGCTTGCCTCACCAATTATCAAGAGGAACAAGACGTATGAACTGTGTTACACTTGGGGAATGTTCAGACCTTTCTGGAAGCCAGCCTGTTCTCTGCATTGAGTTGTCCATTTCACAGTTGCATGGTCTGTATACACTGTTTACGGTACTGCTTATGTATTCAGTACTCAGCCATTTCACAGAATGTGGTGGAGTTGTGTCTAATTTTGCATTCTCACTGGTGCCTCTCACTTACACATTTCCTTGCATCTGCAGACTACAGGCCAGAATGAAGTGAAAAATAATTTCTTTCTATCTCACATTATGGATATTAGATTCCTTTATTGTCATTGTACAGAGTTCAATGAATTTTTTTTATTATTATTATGAATGAATGAATTTTTTGCACCACTCCAAACAGTGCATTCACATAACAACTAATTGTAAATGTAAACTGAGATGTAACTTACAAACAAATTTTGACATAAGACATAACACGGGACTTAATAACACCATAAACCCTGTATGGGCATGAAATACTGCAAACAGATAAGCTATTGCACTAAGGATACCACCTGATATTGATATTGCCCAAACACTGTGGTATCGTATCACGTAAATGCAATCTCCAGTGCAGTTAATATAGATAAGGTACAGCTGGATGTGAATATATACAGTGTTGTTTGAAAGTGACTGTCGTGCCAAACACCCCAAGATTGGCTGGCACAGTCCAGTATCTATTTTTCATAGAGACACAGGACTCGCTGTATCAAAAGGATCAAAACGTGTGAGCTAACATGCTTTGACTCTTTTAGCCTTCATAAAAATGCCCATCTTCAAGGACATCAGCCAATGATGTTCCTTAGGTTTGCAGAAGTTTGCATATGGTGATATAAGGCCATGCAAGCAGCTGTGCACATTTCAAAGCATTTAACATGCAACATTAGTCTTGAGCTGATGATGCGCTCCTGACTAAACAATATGATGTCAGGCTTATATCTCTACCACTCTATGTCATTTGACATATGGACTATGTCAGAACGTAGGCCTTTGTCAGTGCAGAATGGGCCACTGCATTTTAAACTGCATTGTGAACAAGCCATCTTTCTCCCTACAACAGCAAAATAACCATTGAATCCTGAAAGCAGCACTCATATGAAATTAGTTAAATCTTAGGTTAGTGTTAGAACCGCTGGTTTAATATTGGACTTTCATGACACATTTGCATGGAAACATTGTGAAAATGTACATCATTAATATCCTGCACAAATTTGGGAAAAATAAAATGGCATAAGAAGTGATTTATTAAAGATTTTTATTAAAGAATTTGCATAGATCATATTGGCTGCCAAGGGCCACACTGGTGTCAGAAGTGGGATGCCAAAAGTGGCCCTACTGGTGCTACTGGAGAGGGCTCTCGACGACATCATCTGGCAAGGCCACTGTGAAACAGCAGTTGGGAATGACGGTGGCAACAAGACCACAAGAGGCTGGCTTGCTGGTGCTGCTGGGGGAGGGGAGATGGGACACAGGGCATGCCTTTGCCCAGAAACCCACACCTGAGCCATCAGGAGACGAGCTGAGAGTGGTGCGGTGTGCTAGGTGCTGCCCCCTCCCTCAAAAGCGGTCCTGTGCAGTGTGCCTTCAAGCCTTTGGATCTTGTTCCAAAGTTGAGGTGGGGACTGGGTGTGCTACTCTCTGGGACGGTTAACCTCTGAGTGAGGCGCAGTATATTGGAAACCATTTGCATTTCCCAGCATGCTCACGAGCCTTTTAAATGATGCCTGTGTGTTATTGTAAATAGTTGTATGTAAATAGCATCCATTGTGTTATTGCATCGTAATGTCTGGTGTGGTGAAAAATTTTACGTGTTGCATATAGCGTGTGCGTGCGCCCACCACGGACTTTTATTAATAGCTAGCTGTCTGTTAGGTCCTTTCAGCTCTATTAATAAACGCGCATTCTGGCTTCAAGTAAATCGCCTCGTCCTAATATAATTAATGCACACTTTGACGAAGGTTCTTATTGGTTTATGTCAAAGCCACTCCACGCTTTAATGACGTCGGTGAAACATGCCGGTAAAAATTAAATGAACGCATAATTAAAGCGTACGTGTTGGTAACTATGTAGGATTATCAGCACAAAAATTCAAATGGATATTCATTTTGCAATTGGCAATTCAATGTCAGATTGATTGAATATTAAATTGCCAATTGCAAAATGATTAGCCATTTGAATTTTTGTGCTTATAATCTTCCATACTGAGTATCTTAATTAGTACTGAAAGACCTTTTAGATCAAGTACATTCTTACCACGTTGACGCGGTATAAAAATGTACACAGGAATTTTAAACGGGCATTTTTGCCGCCCCTTGAACATAAACTATATAGTGTGGAAACCTATTCTGTCTCACGGTTTGTGCCCCGATGGCGTTTCATACAGCGCAGCGAATAGATAGGCGATCTCTGCGAGACCAACCGGAACCCCAGCCCGCATGGCAGGTGGGGGCGGTACCGGGCGGCCGCGTATCGTGCGGGGTCGGAGTTCCTGTTACTTGGCGTCTCTGCTGCGCACATTAAGCGAACTGGGTGTCCTTGTGCTGGCCTGTATTTTCTGGACAAAATCAGTAAGGTAACGTGAATTGGTGCGGTAACTTATGTTTGAAAATTAAACGTGGCCTTAATAGTAATAATAATGCATTTTATTTGTAACGCATGCTTTTAATATGTTGTTTTACACATCCAATGCATGTGAAACTTTGGTATGCTGCGTGCAGAGTGCACGCAGACGTTGCTCAATTTCGGGACCAAACAAAGGCAGCTCCCAGCAAACAGGTTTGTAAGAAAAGAAATTTGTCTGCGGTTGACGAAAAAGCGGATGTATGCTATATATATGTGTGCGTCTGCAGTGACATTAACCGCGTCTGTATGCAGTTCACGATAAGCAATTCCGACCGATTGTGTAAACTGCAGGCAGCAAAAAAGCAGAAATAGAGAAGTAGGAGCAGAAATGCACTGCAGGACGTCCCGGCTGCATCGTCCAGCTTTGCTCGGCTTGTCTGCTCGTTGCATCAGGCAGCTGTCAGGTGTAAATTAACCGGCTGTATTGGACTCAAAATTAATTTTATAACTTGAACGTATGAACGTGCCAGTATTAAATGTCACTTAATCATTGTTTAGTGGACTGAAACGAAGAACCATGGTACAAGCTAAGACGTGGATCCTTCGCCATCACTTTGTGGGCTTCCCCAAAGCTAGCGACTTCGAGATGAAGCTGGAGGAGCTCCCAGAGCCAAAAGACGGAGGTAAAGGAGAATTGCTAATTTTCTGAGAGCTACCCTACCCACGAGTACAGCGATCACAGAAATATTCGCTTTACAGTGTTTCTCCATCCAGTGCATGGAGACCCCGACATGGTCCACATTTTTTCTGTGTTCCAGCTTTCAGGGAATGGATTTTTATAGACGGACACAGTATGGTCTTGGGGTAGCACCAAAAGCAAAAGCTGTAATAGTTGTAGTATGTACACCAGTTGAAAACGGTCAATATGAGAGTTAGGGAATCACATACTGCTATACT
Source organism: Gnathonemus echidnorhynchus (assembly GCA_026776725.1). Classification (NCBI taxonomy): domain Eukaryota; kingdom Metazoa; phylum Chordata; class Actinopteri; order Osteoglossiformes; family Mormyridae; genus Gnathonemus; species Gnathonemus echidnorhynchus. The sequence goes on along the minus strand of JAODJU010000050.1, from coordinate 9,805,182 downwards.
TTGGCTCCTTATTTTGCAATTAAAGTTACTAATTTTCTGATGTGCATAGACTAATACCTGTACAGTTAACATTTTGAATTGCACAATAATCCTGCTTTAATGTGTTATATATCTGTGTATAAATAAGTTTCAACTTTCTTTCATCCGAACTATTGTGAAAATATACATTATTGTTTTAAATGAAGGATACCTAATATAAAATGTCTGATACAGTAGAAGCATTATTATACAGCATATGCAGATTGCTGGGGGTTATGGGGGGGGGGGGTCCAAGTCAGGAGGACCAAGTCAAGTCAGTTTATTTCTGTAGCACATTTGCAGTGGTAGATAAAAGCGCTTGACACAGAATCAGTAATACATATAACAGAAACTACCACACCCAGTGGTGTGTGTGTGTGTGTGTAAAAAAAATAAAAAAATAGTAAAAATAAAAGAAACTTTCAAATCACAGAAACACAAATATAGACGATTTTAAAAACCTCTAAAAGCCTCAGCAAATAGGTGAGTTTTTAATCTAGATTTAAAACGTTTTATGGGAGGGTGCTGTCTGGGTATGTGGCGCCAGGCTGTTTCGTGATTTCGGCCCTGCCACAAAGAGAGCGCGTTCCCGTTTTCGCTGCAAGCGACATCTTGCGACCAAAAGCAGAAGCTCTTGTTACAATAATCTTGACGCCATGAAATAAAGGCGTGGATTATGGTCTCGAAATCTTTAAAGGTAAACACAGGCTTACCCTTAAGACTCTAAGATGGTAAAAGGAGAACTTATTCACAGCATTTATCTGCTTATCAAACTTGAGATTAGGGTCAAATATAATGCCAAGATTCTTCATGTACGGTTTAGCATATCCAAAGATTGGCTCAAGTGCACCACTTACAATCTTAACACCCTCTGGAGGTGCAGAATGCATTGGGGTGACGATTTGGGTATGATGGCCCTTGGATAGTCACATGGAACAAAATGTTGTTCTTCCAGAAATGATCCTGGAAGCATTATACCTGAGCGTGGACCCTTACATGAGGTATGTATGTGAACAGTGTGTCTTATGGGTAAAAATACAAACAAATTGCATACCTTTGTTACCTTCGTTTCATTACACCGTAGAGCAGCGTTTCCCAATCTGGTCCTCGGGACCCAAAAACAGTCCACTGTCTGGAAGGAAGGGAGCAAAAACCTGGAGCGAGTTTGGGAAACACTGCCCCTAGAGAGCGGCACAAAGTTTAATCCTTCACTGTACACTAATTGAGTTAATGAAATGGTGCCATTCTGGGCATGTATGCTAAAGCGTTATTTTTGTTATATATGCAAATATGCATGGATCCCTGAGATGCCAGATAACAGGATGGCACCAGTCAGGGGCAAAGGAACCGGGGGGGGGGGGGCATATATCTCTCAATATTTAATTTGGCTTTGTCTCCCCCTAAATATAGGCCTTTACAGGGCTGGGTGAGATATTGATAAAATATTGTTTCATGATCATGAACATTCATATTGCTATCAATTTGAATATTGTGATATAGCCTAAACACTTTAATTGCATAATTTACAGTTACAATTCTCATTATACCGATCACTTGCTCCATGACTATTAGTAAAACAACTTGGTCATCATAATCAAAAAAACTCAAAACCTGTGATATTTCAAAGCCTTTAATATTTCACAGTTTTCTACATCTGAATTTTAGAATATTGTGATATATATATGAATATCCTGAAAATATTGTGATTATAGTCAAACCCGTTTCCTAAAGGGAGTCAGAAAAAAAATCTGACAACATACATAGTTATGCCCTAGAATAAAAACATTTATTTTGTATGATTTATTTATTAAAATTAGATTTCAGTCCATAGTTTATTTAGTTGAAAATACTGTGGTATAATGTTTAAGGCATATTCCCCAGCCCTAGTCAAATCCATTCCCTGGAACAGTGAGGCAGTCAGAGAATAAAACCTAGTAAGTAAATGTATTGTCAGCGTATTCTTATCTTATGCCCTATGACAAAAAAAAGTTTATTTTCATATATTTCACATATTTTCACCTTTTGCCACGTTCTGAATCTGTATAGGATTATTTTACCTTCCCAGCCCAATGCTCTTACATTAAACTGAAGGTGTCCCTCGAATATCAAACTCACCACTACGCATTTGCCACCAGTAGGGGGCCTCCTTGTGTTTGTGTGCTTGTGTTTCGGTATGGAGTCCTGGTTTGCAGACATGCACAGACATGTACACATTATCCTGGCGACTTTTTGTCCTCGTTACCTGCTTTTATTAGTGCGCTGCAGTCAAGCTCTCCTGTTTGCTTCGGCCTGTGTTAGGATCACAGGATGCTTGTGATCTTCACGCCTGTTGTAGCTAGATTTGTGCTTATCCACAGGGCTTATAGCAGAACAAGGATGAAGGAGGGTGATGTGATGATTGGAAGACAAGTAGCAAAGTAAGGAATAGCAGCAAAATGCCTTCCCATGCGGCAGTGCCCCGTGCTTTCCCCGTCCTTGACTGAAGCATGGTTACTAACTAAATGCACAGTAAATGCTCCAAGCGTCTGCTTCCATGCAGAGTGTTTTATTAGTTGACCTTGTGACATTTCACCCCACAGGGTCATCGTCAGCAAGAACCCCGCTTTCCCTGTAGGTTCTTACGTGGTAGCAAATTGCGGCTGGCGGTCGTTTGTGCTCTCGGATGGGACGGAACTTACACCCATTGTGTCAGACTGGCCAAAAGACATCCCCTTGTCCTTCACCCTGGGGGCCATTGGCATGCCTGGGTAAGGCCTCTCCTACCCCTCACGTTTCATGGCACGTGACTCTTTTGGAGGTCTTGGGTTCAAAAGGGAGATACCAGTGTGTTACATTATCTTGGTTTGGTCTCTCCTGGGAGCCTTGGGCTATGTCTTGAAGTACTGGGCTGGCAAGGTAGAGAAGGAGTGGCAGAAGTGCTGAATGATTGATTGTCCCCGCAGGCTGACGGCCCTCTATGGACTGGAGGAGATATGCCAGCTGAAGGCAGGAGAGACACTCTTGGTCAATGCCGCTGCTGGGGCTGTTGGTTCTGTGGTCGGCCAAATTGGCAAGATCAAAGTAGGAGCTCTATGACGTTCTCTACCATGTTCTCTATGACTCTGTCTGGCATGAATCTCAAACACATCCCTGCTTGTATTACCTGTAAAACATTTAGATTGAATTAAGCTTGTTCAAAATATGAAGGTGACAGCCCTTCTGCCATCCACAGGGCTGCATGGTCGTGGGCTGCGCTGGTTCAGACGCTAAGGTGGCATACCTGAAAGAGCTTGGGTTTGACCAGGCCTTCAACTACAAGACTGTTGGTTCGCTGGAGGAAGCTCTGAGGGAGGCATCACCTGAAGGATACGACTGCTACTTTGAGAATGTGAGTGACGAGGCCTAGAATGCTACACTGAGAATGCGAGTGACGAGGCCTAGCGCGCTGCACTGAGAATGCGAGTGACGAGGCCTAGCGCGCTGCACTGAGAATGCGAGTGACGAGGCCTAGCGCGCTGCACTGAGAATGCGAGTGACGAGGCCTAGCGCGCTGCACTGAGAATGCGAGTGACGAGGCCTAGCGCGCTGCACTGAG
>JAODJU010000050.1:9789914-9800115 GCA_026776725.1 Gnathonemus echidnorhynchus | reverse complement strand
AGCACCATTCCCACCACCAGCATTTCCCACTGCAGCATCAGCACCATTCCCACCACCAGCATTTCCCACTGCAGCATCAGCACCATTCCCACCACCAGCATTTCCCACTGCAGCATTTCCCACAACAGCAGCATTCCCGTCCATCATTTTCCACGGCTGCATCAGCAGCTGCTCCTCGCCATCCAATGCACATGTTGCTCTTTATCACCACTTTGGATAAAAGCTTTAAACAATCAGAAACTCATATAGGATAGCATCCTTTTGCACAGCAACATCAGCATGTGCAGTTCAATAGAGAAAGCTTTAATAACTAATAAATAATAAATATGACTCCTGAAGCTAACAGGAATCGCTTCAGTTGCATTTCAGCTTTTGGTGCAGTTTGCTGGAATGTGGTGCAGCTCTGTGTGCTGTCTTGGTGACAGCTAATCTGCATGGTGTCCTGACAGGGGAAGCTACGATGCCAGGAGCACATCACCCAGGGGTTTGAGAACATGCCAGCAGCCTTCATGGGGATGCTGCAAGGTGACAACATTGGGAAGGCCATTGTTCAGGTGTAAAGGTGATACAAAATGCCTATGTACACTCTGGGATTTTCTATTCATTCAGATATATTTAGGGCAAACAACACTCTATAGCAGTGTTTCCCAGCCCAGTCCTCAGGGACTCTCGGACAGTCCAAATTTTTGCTCCCTACCAGCTCCCTGGGGTTGCGGAACACTGCTTTACAGCTCTGTGGGCAGTGGTGGCTTGATGGTTAAGGACGTGCACTTGTAATTGAAAGATTGCAGGTTTGAATCCCCGACCAGCAAGGTACCACTGAGGTACCCTGAGTGAGGTACCGCCCCGAAGCACTGCTCCCTGGGCGCTGAATTAGCTGCCCCCTGCTATGTCACAACGTCACATATGGGTTAAATGCAGAGAAAACATTTCGTTGTTGTGCACTGTGTGGTGTGTCAACAATGACAATTAATAGCTAAATTCTAATTCTAATTAAGCATATGTTCTGTCCCGAGTGTGAGAAGGATTTTTGTATGTATAAAATCTAGAATATTTCAGCTGAATAAAATCCTCTGTTGGGGTTGTCTTCGTACTGGCAGTAGCTTTGGTTGTGTGGTTCTTGTTTAAATGTAGCCCAGATATTTTTGGAGCGATTTAAACGAACTGGTGACTATCTGAAAAACCGAAAACCATGACAAATAATGACTGACAGCAAATTGACACATGACTCTGGAAGAGGGAGAAAATGGTGCTGATGGTAAAGGCCAGGTGCATTTTAAGGGAAAACAGGGAAAAAGTTTTGTCGATTTTAAGGTAATTTTAATACATTAATGATGGTTGAATGAGTTATCCAGCTACTTTTGCTACACAACAGAAATGATTTAAGAGCTTCAACTAACAGCATCCCTCCTGCTGGTGATCCCCCCCCAACTCTTTGTTGCCCGTTCCATTGAAATTGGCACTACTGCATGCTTTTTTATATTTTGTGCTTTTAAATTTATTTGCCACATGTTCAGAGAAATACTATGAAACACTATGAAACTTTTATGCAATGTAATACAACACAATTTAGGAATAAGTGAACAACAAATAAGTAATAAACAGAATACAGGTAAGAATGTGCCGATATTAAGTGCAGAGGTGGGATATTAAGTGTGAGCAATACTACGCTGTTGGTGGACAGGTGCCAGTCACCAGCTGTTTGATGACTTGGGGGAGCAAACTGTCACTGAAACTGGTGGTGTAGATACTGATGCACCAACATTCCAGAGGGCAGCGGGAGCTGGGTGAATGACATTCCTGAAGATTGACTCGGCCGTCTTCTGGCAGCAGCAGAGGTCGATCTTATTGTGAGGAAGATGCCAGTGATTATCAGAAGGGGCGGACTAGTGAACAGGCTTGCCTAGATCGTGGTCTTGAGGCCCAGAGTGATCAGGGGGCCCCTACTGGCCATCTATTTTTATTACCAATTATTATTTTTTTAATGATCCTTTACATGCCATGTATTGGTTGGTGAATTAAAACTGAATGTAGTGACCAGTTCTAAATGCATCTCCTTTTTGGCAGTCTCTTTATGCCAGAGGTCTCCAACTCCGGTCCTGGAGAGATACTATCCAGTAAGTTTTCTATCCTACCTGGCTTCTGATGAGCCACACCTGTTATCAGGTAAATACCAGGCATATTTCTATCCTACTTGGTTTCATCAGAAGCCAAGTAGGATAGAAAACTTACTGGATAGTAGCTCTCTGGGACCGGAGTTGGAGACCCCTGCTTTATACCATTTGGTTTGCACATGCGTAGTCTGGTTCCTATGCAAATTGGATTTTCTGAGCCTGATCAATTAGTTTTATGCCAGGAAAGTACAGAGGAAACCGGTCTAGGGACGGGGCGTAAACAGCGATAAGGGTTGGGAAATTGGGAACAGGGAGTCGGGAGGTAGAGGAGAAGGAGGTATAATTAACACCCAAGGCGATGATGATGATAACACGATGTGTATTTGGGGAAAAGGTGAGCTTCAGGAGTGACACTGGCCAAAACAATAAACAAAACCAAGTGAACTAACTACCTGTGTACCGACGAACTTCCCTAACCCAAAAGAAAAGTGAAACAAAAGACAAACGCTGTCCTAACCCTCACTAATCACAAAACAGGGACAAAAAAATGCCGTACACGCAGAAAAACAAATGGCAGTCACTCCCTACAACCCTTACACACATATACACGAAAAATAATATATAGACAGTAACGACACAGGCAACCAAAACCAATCCGAAATCCTAAGAATAGTCGATAATCAGGCAATAGTCAAAACACGGGTAAACAAATCCAAGCCGAGTAACCAAAACCAAATCAAAAACCAAAAGCACGAAAGTCGAAAGCCAAAACGGGTTGTAACAGTAAATCCAAAATACAATAGCAAAAGGCAAAGCAAATACAAATTACGAGCAAAAGCCTGTTGACACTCGGGACCACGCAAAAATTGTGCCCTTCCGTAAGAGGCTAGTCAGAGGAAAAACCACATTTGTAAATTCTTACAAAAACCCCGATAGCAACCGGCCATACCAAGAAACCGCCTAAGGTCACGCTTGCTCTGAGCAACAGGGAACAAATTTATAGCCTCAATTAACTTTCGCCTGAACAGGTTTGACCATGCCTTGCCCTACAGTCTTTCCCAAATAGGTAACCATACCCTTACCAAATTCACATTTTTCTAGGTTCAAGACTAAAGAAGCTTCACGCAACTCCCCAAAAACAACGTCTAGCACACGCATGTGTTCTTCCCAAGTATCAGTATAAGCTACGATATCATCCAAATAGACGTTCCCAAGAAATGCCGCTGGAACGTAGCAGGTGCATTTTTGAGCCCGAAAGCCATAACGGTATATTGCATAAAGGTGACCGGAGTAGCAAAAGCAGAAATATCGGAAGCACGCGGAGAAAGAGGAACTTGCCAATAACCCTTTCTCCTTTGACCAGCACAATATGGCCTATCGCATTTTAGAAAAAGAAAATTTGTATACTAACTTAACAGTGGTGGCTTATGGTTAGGGACGTGCACTTGTAATTGAAAGATTGCAGGTTCGAATCCCTGACCAGCGAGGTACCACTCCAAAGCACTACTCCCCAGGCACTGAATTAGCTGCTCCCTGCTATGTCACATTGTCACATATGGGTTAAATGCAGAGAACACATTTCGTTGTTGTGCACTGTGTGTCAACAAAGACAACTATAATCATCAAGTCAATTAAAATATTGCTGCCTTCAATTCCTAATCGGAAGATCAGACCAGAGAGTTGGGAAATCGTATAATTACAAGTTAAAGTGGTTAAGTTAGAGAAAAATGGAGTCGATATAAAAGCTGCTTTTTATTTTGATTTATTTTTCGTTCCTTCATCGTCAACCATTACTTCCAGTTAAAACCAGGTACCTGTACATATCAAATACTGAGACAAAAAGCTATCAATATTTTTCTGACGGTACGCCACGCTATAACAAATTCCTCAACATTCAAACCAATTAAGAATTTTGTAATGACACGCTTCATAAAATGTACTACTTCCAAAATAATTTGCCTTTCACAGTGGAGCTATCCCTCCGCCATGATTGCTGTAATGACACGCCCCCAACTCGGGAACTCGGTGTTTAAAGAAAATCTTTTCTAGTGGCGTTCATCTCTTAATGCAGGGGAGCTAACAGTACAATAGTTGTCTTTCAAATGTAATGGAGTAAAAGGCATGTTTCCAAAAATATATATAATGAACATGGTTACTTTTTAAATCTAAATCTAGTGATCTTTTACGGATAGAATCTCAAATACATCGCATTCCGAGTGACGGAAAAGTGCGCGCCCTTCCAATTGGCTGCCTCGCGACAGGTCGTAATGGCGGCGTTTTGTCAAGTCATGGTGACTCCCGTTACCATACATACCGTAATTCAATTAGAACATATCCCTCACATTTTATGAAGTTAGGCATATGGATCTCTATGGAGATGATACATGATATGAATCTTATTGTGGTAATCTAACAGAAAGATTTCTAAAGTTTCACGTTTATTTGGCTGCGGCTGAAATGTTTATGTGTGAGCAGCTGCAAAATAGTATAACGTCCGTCTGGGTGCCCAGTAGCTAGGGTTGCCAACCGTCCCGAATTGTCCGGGGCATCGGGATGTGATAGCTCCTCCTGCACTATCGAAATTTCGGGATGTCCCTGACAATTCGGGACGGTTGGCAACCCTACCAGTAGCACAAACAGCAAAGTCTTTTAGTAATTGAATAATGGCCGGCTGGCTGCGATGCTGCCCTGGTAACCCCAACTCGTGTGTGAGGGGGCAGGGCTTCCCGTCCGTGTATAAAATGTGTCGCTGGGGTGGAGGGGCTGTACTGCAGCTGCTGAAGACACACGCGTAAGTGGCGAGGCATATTTAAGAAAAGGAAAATGGTCCGTGAGATTACAGATCAGGTAGGTGTCCGCTTTCCGCCTCCTGCACTATCGCACACATCCATTAGTGGACTATATACTCTAACTTTACGGCGCGCCCTTTGGGTGTTGCGGGCCGACGGAGACGCCGCGCGCTCCCTTTCCGGAGTGCCTGACTTCCACTAGTTATTCGGAGTCGCACGTACTTACAACTTCGTTTTATTCTATTACAATAAACGTTTAATTTATGTACACGCTCCGGTGGGGCGGGACCGAAGATATACATGCATGAGGATGGTAAAGTGTACGGGCCTCGCTCATAGCGCAGAAGGGGAAACCCCCAGCATTACAGGGTGCGGATCATAATATTTACTGATTTACGTGCCTTTCCTGGTGCATTTTAATTTTACGTCTAAGATTTTTTTAATGTTCTATTAGTGTGACACTTTGATATGGATGACGGGGCGGGGAATTATTTGCAGATCTAACGCGTTTAAAGGTTTAATATCGCAGGATGACGAGCTTCGGATTTGTATTAATTTTTTCACTTTACGTAACTTATTAAGCCTATTTCATATACTACACAATGAACAAGCTATCGTGATGGAAAGCTCCTGTTTAATACAGAATGGGAGAACATTAGTGTCATACAATGGGATATCGACAAGTAAAGGTAACTAGAATATTAAGATGGCTGTATTGCACGCATGTGGAAAGCGCCAGCTGAAGTGAAAGTAAAAATTGATTTGTAAATCCCCTGCCCATCACTTTTCCGGTGCTGGCGAAAAAGCATAATCAAGGCTCTCAAGTTTCATCAACCATTACATTTAGGGTTAAACGTGTGACAGCCCTGCCTGTAGGCATTCTTCGGATCTTGCTGTTCCGCCTTTTCTGCACTCCCATCCGTGTACGCATCGTGCGTAACGTGCTTACGGCAGGATCGTCCATACTTTTAGGAATAACCGGAAACAAGTGGTCTTTTCTGATTGGCTGGTAGATGGCTATTAACTTTAACTAGTAACTCGGGACAGTTATGAACTCTGCGGAAAACTCCACTCCGTATGCCTGCACAACGTCCATTAATTCTATGTAACGGGGCATCTTGAGAGAAATACGAGGTGCGGCGTGTGAATGTGTACTGGTTGAAACGCGTGTATCTCAGGGTCAATACGTGAGACCTGAGAGCCTTGGGCATAATCGAAGTGCGCTGAGTCTTCTTTCCCTTGTGCTGATCCTAGGCTGACTTTGACCAGACGCTCAAGGATGCCGGGCAGAAACTGGTGGTGATAGACTTCACTGCCACATGGTGTGGCCCCTGCAAGGCAATCGCACCTGTCTTCCAGGTGTGTATGTGCTGGCCTGTGTGTGATAGGCATGTCTGACAGGAGCTCCCCCGGCCGACGGATCTGATCATTTGGCTTGTGTGAGCTTGCTAATTAAATATTGCATTGAGGCATGTATATGATGTCCACGTTAAAACAAATTGTTCTCTCTTTCAGAAACTCGCTGATGATTACCAGGATGTGGTCTTTGTGAAGGTCGATGTGGATGAGGCACAGGTATGAAGGAGGACTGCACTGCAGACAGGTTCTTCTGCATATTTCTTGTGCTGGGTGTGGCACTGGAGCAGTGCTGATATTCATTCTTATTCAACTTGTGTTCTATGATCTGACTTGAGATATGCGCAATAAATGACACATTGACTAGAGATCTGCTGTGGGGGTTAGGATTGTGTATAACCATTCAGAATGACCAGAAGTCATATTTGCTGTTGCCAGCAGACCTTATATGATGGCTATAAACACTCAAGGTTTTAATTTCTACTACAGCTGGATTACCTGGAGATGGGGCCTAAACCATGAAGCAGGATTTCTTGCTTAGCCGTAAAATTCAGTTCAATTTTATTTGTATATCGCATATTCACAACATTACATTGTCTCAAAGCGCTTTACATTATCCCTGCCCAAAGCCCCCAGTGAGCAAGCCAGAGGTGACTGTGGCAAGGAAAAACTCCCTAGAAGAAACAAACCTTATGAGAAGCCAGACTCAAAGGGGGAGCCCATCCTGCAGGGGGCAGCAGAGGAAGCCAAATGAACAAGATAGCAGTCCCAATTTGCACTGTCCAAATTTTTTATTTTATAACTTTTGGATTTTAAAGTAGTCTGAGCTAAATGTTAGTGAACAAAGATAAAGACCATTTTAATGGGGGTACCTTAAATCCAACAAGCTTTCCAACTCCTGTTTCTTGGTACAGGCTCCTGGTCTTGGTACCCAGTTCAGGTAGAAGGTGTGTTTGTCTCCCACACCCACAGGTGTAGCTTCAATACATTCAGGTTTTCATGTATGACCTCTGCTTTGCAGGTTTGTCTGCAAAACTTTTGCAAAATCTTGAATAATCAATAATGAATATAGTGCAATACTTTCCATTTCCTTTCAAAACATCAAATATCGAAGACTGTTCTGTTTTCACTTCAGCTCATGTTTCTAAGAGCTGCAGACTTCTGTAGGTGTTTACAGCTGGTTTGCCTCTCGTGTGTCTCCCTCCAGGACGTGGCCAGCTCCTGCGGAGTAAGCTGCATGCCAACATTCCAGTTCTACAAAAACGGAAAGAAGGTGAGAGCAGATGTAGCACTTGTCCCTGTAGCAGTCGGCAGCAAATACTCTATCATACCGAGTCATTTTTCTCATTTCCCAATATCTAGTCTGGTTCCCATTAGGTTAATCCAGGCAGTAAATGTTTCTCACCCCTTTGTGTTGAAAAATGGTTTCTTCACTGAAAATGTGCCCTTTGACCAGTTATTTTAAAGTACAGTCTCATTGGGTGCTTGGATTTATTTTGCACACAGTTGGTAAACTTATATTGGTACTTTTAAATGTGTTATTGTAAACACAGGTCATCTTTTTACACCTTTTTCTTATCCTCTTGTAGGTATGTGAATTTTCGGGGGCAGACAAAAATAAGCTGGAGCAGATGGTGAAGACACATAAGTGAAGAGCCTTCGTGATGGTCATGACACAGCCCTCTTTTCTGCACCAAATTCATTTGCCTTCAGAACTATTTGGTCTAAGATGAGAATAATAAACTGTATTGTTAAGAGTGTAGGCTCAATCCCTTCTGTCACACAAAAGTAACATCAGTCAGTTGCTGTTGTAGATTTTTGGTGCCCCTGTATAGTAGGAGGGCTAATTAAAACAAATCCTGAGAAATAATGTAGCAGTGTTGCAAGCTTTTTATGTCCAAGGCTTTTAGACTGTAAATGTAAAAGTGATGGACAAGTGGTGGCAAGTCTGGAACGGTGTTTTTTTTTTTTTTTTTTTAATAATCAAATATCACGACCATTAGTAACCTCGTGAATAACGAGAGAAATTAACTCGGCTCTTGTTAACCTATAAAAAGAAGCGCACGAGTCTCTTCAACTCCTTAATACAGGTGAAGATGATATGAAACGAAAGTGGCACTCGCTGGATTTGTATAAAAACTAACGAACATAAAAAGCTGAAGTTGTACAAAGGTATACGACCAAAGACAGTATACAAATCGCCAAGTTCGTAAGGCAAAACCAAAAGTCAAAACCAAGTTGTTCAAAAATAATCACCAAATACTCCCCTGTTCTCTACTTCAGGGTTTTCCTTGACACGGAGAAACACCCAATAATTTACGTGCGAGGGGCGGGACTTCCGTCAGCTGGGCAAATCAAGATCCATCAGGCCATTAAGCATTAAAATATGCTACTTCGTTACTCAGAGCCGTGGAGGGATCGTCATGTCAGCAAGAGTTTGTGTACATTTCAGGTAATTCCAGGAAGTGCTTGGCAGGCAATTTGAATGCATTAAATACAGAGAGATGGCGGTTTTTATGTAGTTACATCAATATGTTGTTTAGTCTGTGTCAGTCACGTGTCTAAGTGTATCGCGGATGTAAACACATTTGGTTAAACTTAATATTTCATATTCTGTGTTTTTTTCTCCACAAAAAATATGTTTTATGTAATCAGTAATAAGCAATTTTCTTTACCAAAACACACTAGTCATTTAGGTGTTTAAGAAAGGAAAACGGTAAAGAACACCACAAAAATGTCATTGCATGGACATAACTTTATTGGTCATATTTAAAATAAAAGTGGCAAGCAGGACACAGGCTCGGTATACAATGAGTTTATACAGATCCTTCCAGACATCATGTGAAACGTTAGAAACCGTACTTGCAAATGTTTCTAAACTTTAACTATAGTTGGGCATTGGTTTGACAGGGCATAGCACACAGTGACAGCCTTATCCTTATTGCGGCTTATAATCCATGCACGCGGATATACACATACATGCACTGAAAAACGTGTTATTACAGTTTTGCTGTTTACTTTTGTCTTTAAAAAAACATTTACTTTGTAACACTAATTTAACACGAATATATTAATATATATTGGCGATTTGAATACTCTCTTTGGTCGTATACTTTTGTACAACTTTTTGTGGGCGTGCATGAGAAAACCTGCTGGTTACCATTCTGAAGAGTTGTAGAATTTTAAATTTATTAAATTATTTTGTTTCTGACTGGCCCAACAGCTATGCCTCCCATCGGGAATTCTGAGTCTCCCGATTGGCCACTCTGGGCCTCAATCTCACTGTAACTAAAGATTACAATCTAATAATGATTTGCTAAGATTTACCAAGTAGGTTCCTAATTAGACGTATTTCATCCTCTGCAGATATATGATGTATTATGAGTCAGTCATGTGCAGTGGCTCTGTGCCCTTCTGGGGACCTGGTCTAAAGAGAAACAGGTGATAAATCAGAAGGTTTCTATCTGCGGTTGATAAGGTTCAGAAGGGTAGAGGGTGGCTTTTGAACAGTGAAGACTGGTGGCTAAGAATTTTACAATATTATAATAATGAATAGAGAATTTATTTCTAGGTGACTTTAAATGATTAAGGCATGTAATCAGATTAGAAAAGTACAGTCAGCAACTGATCCTGTTATTGAACTGTGAACAAATACAACGAGATTTGTGTGTCTTGATCTTTGCTGCCACATTGTGGGACATATATGCAACTACAATTTGTTCACTCCATGGTGGAGATAAAAACCTTAGAGCGTTGGCTGGCTGGCATCACCACCTAATAGTGTTCTCCAGAAGTGGAGAAGCTGGCATCATGGTGTCAGGAAAATCACCTACAGCTCAACATCAGCAAGACCAAGGAGCTGGTAGTGGATTTTAGCAGGAGACAGCAGTGACACTAAAAGCCCCTCATCATCAACGGGACTCCAGTGGAGAGGGTGAGGAC
>JAODJU010000050.1:9740023-9757307 GCA_026776725.1 Gnathonemus echidnorhynchus | reverse complement strand
CAAACCTGTTAGAATCTTATATACCTGGATCATGTCCCCCCTCAGTCTCCTTTGCTTGAGGCTGAACAGATTTAGCTGAACTAACCTTTCCTCGTATGACATATGTGTGTTTATCTACGTGCATAATTGTCATGTACATGCTTGTGTTGTTAATACATCTTTTTTCATTCCTGCCTGCTGCTGAACCAGATGATGGTCAACAGGACGACGGAGGTACAGCCAGTTACTGTGTGTTTGCACGCTTGCCCACATCACCGTGCCGTATCCTCTGCCCTGCTGCCCCAGCGCTCTGCCCTGCTTCCCATCACGCCTTCTGCTGCTATGTTGCACTGATGTTTTGCTGAGCATTTGGAAAGCGGTCTGTCCCCCTGCATGGCACCTGTAATTAGCGATTAGAGCCCTTCCTCTGTTACTTTTCATTTCTTTCTTTTCAGTTGATATCAACACTTTTTTGTCACTTCCTTGGTTGGAATCCTTGCATCCATAGGAAACATGGTACCATTACATCCCTATAAAAGTTTATATTTGATAGTAAATCACAATCTTTTAAAATATTCTGTAGTTTCATTAGCTTTGCAGTAGAAATACATGAGTAGCTATACATTTTGTAAGGTGATATTTAATAATTAATGATATTTATTATTAGAAAAAAGATACTTGAAAATATTTCCCTTTTCTACCAGTATTTTAAACCTAGCCATTGCACCGAAGTGTAATGCTTCATGTCATCGCATGTTACACAGCAGTAATGCATTCATATTTTGAATAGTTTTGTAGTTACAGTATTTTTCATAATTTGCAAATATGTTTTTACATTAAATCGGACCATTTTTGTCAGAATGGAAAGGTAAGGCAATGCCTCCACTGAATTACTCCGCATAAATAAGCCCATAAAACTGTAACATGGTTACTAATGTGATGTAGTCTCTAGAAACACATTTCTATGGTTGTATTTTTCATATATTCTGCATACATATAACCATAAACCCTTTTATTGCTATCATGTCTTTTCATTTTGATGTAACATTTATTATTTTGATTGTGAGGCTATCGTTTGCATGGTACTGTTAAATGATATTTAGTTATGATTCATTTGAATGATCCTAATAAGTGTATATTTAGCCTTTATGTGGCAGCTGCATGTGGATCATGGTGACCGTGGCTTTTCTGAAGCTTGTAGCTCCTACATTCTCATCATTGCTTCTTCTTCTTCCAGAGCGGGTTCACTCCTTTGCACATCGCTGCTCACTATGGCAACGTGAATGTTTCCACGCTTCTCCTGAACCGCGGGGCAGCGGTGAACTTTACTGCGCGGGTATGAGTCTGCCTGTCTAACCCAGCACACAGTCTATCTAACTACAATGGCTGTTAGCGCCTGTTCTCAAGTCGTGAGTCTGGATGGTCTCGTAAACATACCTCTCAGTTAGTCACTATAGGTCATTGCTTCATCATGGCCTGAAGGTATGTAGTCTGGCCCTCTCTCAATCTTGATGGAGGAGAGGGGGTTGTTTTGGAAGATGACAATATGTTTCCCCCTCTCCTAGAATGGGATCACACCCCTCCATGTGGCCTCCAAGCGTGGAAACACCAACATGATCAGCTTACTGCTGGACCAGGAGGGTCAGATCGATGCCAAGACTCGTGTGAGTGCATCCTGCGGCCACCTGAAGCTGCCTCTTGTGTGACCTGTCCTGTGTGAATGCATCCTGCAGCCACCTGAAGCTGCCTTGTGTGTGACCTGTCCCGTGTGAATGCATCCTGCAGCCACCTGAAGCTGCCTTGTGTGTGACCTGTCCCGTGTGAGTGCATCCTGCGGCCACCTGAAGCGGCCTCATATGTGACCTGTCCAGTGTGATTGCATCCTGCGGCAGCCTGAAGCTGCCTCGTGTGTGACCTGTCCCGTGTGAATGCACCCTGCAGTCTCCTGAAGCTACCTGAAGTGGTATCAGGGACGTGCATACATTTTGCTGCAGTTTTTTTGCAAATAAATAGAAAAAATAAATAATGCAATTACTTTTATTCTTATTCCAGGATTGCACATATCTACAGCACATTGTCTGCTGCTCATGGCTTTGGTCCTGCTCATTCACTCTGCTTCATTGCTACCCCCACTATGCGTCCTGCTTTAACTGCCCTGTCTGCCTGTCCCACATCAGGATGGCCTGACACCCCTGCACTGTGCAGCCAGAAGTGGACATGCACCAGCAGTAGAGATGCTGCTGGAGAGAGGAGCTCCTCTCCTGGCCAGAACTAAGGTACCACTGTGCGCACATATACAGACACTCACCGACATTCAGCATGTGCCTTGTGTATTATTTCGCCACCACCATCATCTTGACCTCTGCTCCCCAGAATGGGCTGTCCCCACTACACATGTCCGCCCAGGGTGACCACGTGGAGTGTGTCAAGCACCTGCTTCAGCACCAGGCACCTGTTGATGATGTCACATTGGACTACCTGACAGCACTGCATGTGGCAGCGCACTGTGGCCATTACCGAGTCACCAAGTTACTCCTGGACAAGAAGGCTAATCCCAATGCCCGTGCTCTGGTACCACCTTCCTGGTTCTGGTTTGGGTTGAGTGGTTTTGGTTTAGTTTGGGTTTAACCTGGGAACAGTACAGTAGTAATGTACTTCTGAGGTCTGCTTCGGCGCTGACCGTCTCACTGTGTTTTCGAGCAGAACGGCTTCACTCCACTGCACATCGCGTGCAAGAAGAACAGGGTCAAGGTGATGGAGCTGCTGGTCAAGTACGGTGCTGCCATTCAGGCCATCACAGAGGTAGGGCGTCCACAATGGCTGATCAGAGCATCGTTGGGGGTCTTGAGTGCAGCCACTGAAGCTTCTGCTCCCGCTCGCAGTCTGGCCTCACGCCCATCCACGTGGCTGCCTTCATGGGGCACCTGAGCATCGTGCTTCTCCTGCTGCAGAACGGGGCATCACCCGACATCTGCAACATCGTAAGTCACCTTCAGCCTAAGCAAAGCCCTACAGGTGTGTCCTTCGACTCACACGCGTGTGCCTTTATTCCTGCGCTTGCATGTTTCTGCAGCGTGGGGAGACGGCGCTGCACATGGCCGCTCGTGCGGGACAGCTGGAGGTGGTGCGATGTCTGCTGAGGAATGGAGCTCAGGTGGATGCCATAGCTCGGGTGAGACCCTTCACACTACACATGTGTACTCATGCGTAACATTCTGTATGTGTGTGTGTGTGTGTGTTCGCATTTCTGAATCAATACTGCCCCTTTTCTGGCAGGAGGACCAAACCCCTCTTCACATCGCAGCTCGCCTGGGGAAGACTGATATTGTCCAGCTGCTACTCCAACACATGGCCCACCCAGATGCCTCCACAGCCAGCGGCTACACCCCTCTGCACATCTCCGCCCGTGAGAACCAGCTGGAGGCAGCCTCTGTTTTGCTGGAGGCTGGTGCCTCACACTCTCTGTTCTCCAAGGTGGGCATCACAGCCATGGATAAGAATGAAAAATAGCACTGAAAAAGGGAAAATGTGCAAGAGAGCACCCCCTGCTGGACAAAGGTGTAATATTTTCTATTTGTGATCTATAGACCATGACTTTGGAGTAAGAGGTTAAGAAGTTAAGAATGTGGAGTTAAAAATATGAGTGTCATTAACTTAAGGAGATGAATGTGAGCATAATTTATAAGTGCTATTTCTACTTTTCACTCGCCTCACAGAAAGGATTTACCCCCCTGCATGTTGCTGCTAAGTATGGAAGCCTGGAGGTGGCCAAACTTCTGCTGCAGAGGCGAGCGTCCCCTGACGCTACCGGAAGTGTAAGTGCAGCTGCCTTCTTAGACATCATGCATTTCATAGCAAAAATGTTTAATTCAAGTCTAGCATCATAATCTGATTTTTATCTATATGCATATGTTTCGATACCACTTCAATTAAATTAACTTAAAACTTTGATATCAGACCACTCCCTGATAGCCTGACTAATTGGTTTCTAAAACCTCACTAAGGCCTCTCATGTACACTGCAAAGCCCTTTATAACATAATATAATTGACCATTCTGCACCTAGCTCACGTCCTCAAAGTCTTGCTCCTTCATTCATACAGAATGGACTGACTCCACTTCACGTTGCTGCCCACTATGACAACCAGCAGATGGTGCTGTTGCTATTGGACAAGGGTGCCTCACCTCACGCCACAGCCAAGGTAAGACGATCCCCATGCCCGGCATATAAGAGAGGTCTGGTTTGTGCTCGCGGGATGTGCATATTTCATACATAACATACGTAACAGTTCATGTAACATTTCACTTTAGCCATGTTTTGCACCCTGTCAGCATCACGCTTTCATTCACTTTAAAAATATGCACTGAACTTATACACTTTGTACTCACATTTTGTGGGCTGTATTCGGGTTTTATGTTTACATTCTACACACTTGCATTGTACTAGAGCTACTAGAGAGATTAGGCGACGTAGTCGATGACGTTGACGTTGCGTCGACATCAATATTTTTGATCGACGCATCTTTTATTATTTTAATAAAATTACCTTTATAATTTCTAAAACGCTTCAATTCATTATAACAAGGGTTTCCCTTTAATATTACTACGTAGTTACGGAGGAGGAGGTAAGGAGCATGCACTGATACAGTGAGTTGAAACCACCTCAGGGGTGAGAACCTGAGTGCAGCCATGTGCCGGGTGAAACCTCAACACCACACCAGTCCAACTGGACAGGTGTGAGGGTTTTTTTCCGGTGGCTGGAGTGCCAATCCTGCCACCAGCTCCCAAGTTTTCCCCTGTAAGTTGGAGGACCTCCTTATAGGGCTGGATGTAAATTAACGTCATACTCAGGACGTAATTACGGGAGTGGTTCAAATGATCAGAAAACAAAAAGGTGGTTTTACATTGTGCAAAGTGCGATGGCTTATCACAGCGGTACTAGCACTATGCACGATCGAGCACCTGAAGAAGCACACAGGCGCTGCTCTAGACCGCCAGAATATGCAAAACGGTGCCTTTTTGTCTATTCATGTTTATTAAATTACCATTAGTACGGAGAGATTTTTTAATATCTTTTATCCTTGTCGTTGCTAAATACACTCATTATTAAAGCCATAAATTTGTCTGCCTGCTACATTAGAATCCCCACTGAACAAGTGTTTGTGAAAATATTTAGACTACAATCTGGGTTTATTCTACGTGGATTGACAGTATCACTGTGCGCGTTCCCGCACGTTGGAATTGGGACCAGTGTCGTTATCATTAACTTAAACTGAAACGAAAACGGACACTAAATAAAAGAAAATAATTTGTGAACTGAAATTAAAATGAAAGTCATATTTACAAAAAAAACGTGTCGGACTTTTGCAATGGCACATAGAGTTTGTTGCTATGAAAATAAAATTAACTTAAGCCGTCAAATCGGTTTTCTGGAGGAAAATTAATCGTTGATGTTAATCGACCAATCGGTAGAATTAATAGATTATAAATTAATCTGTAGAAAAATAGTCGTTAGTGGCAGCCCTACATTGTACCCACATCTAATTGTTACGCCCTGCACCCACGGTACACACTGTCCTTAAATTAGTGTTTTAGTACTCACCTGATACTCAAAATTTACATCCTTTATACTCTTAAAACAAAATATGTCTTACTCACTTTGCTTATTTATTACATTTTCTGGTAATACTGGTAACTCACAATACGGTTACTTAGCAGCTTAGTAGTAATTCAGTTACTATTCAAGTTCAAATATAGTAGCTACTTCAAATAAAAGATACATTAGGTTCATTAACAATTAACAAACATGAGATCATTATTTCACTTTTTGTGTTACTGATTATTTGTTCCTTCATTAGTTCACAAAGGATTATAGAATTATGAGTTGATTCATGATAAATTAAGAGCATAATAGGATATTATTTGTGCCTTGTCATGTACAGTGTTGCCCATTCTCTGCACTGATATGTGTTGCTATTATGCTTACACTGCAGTCCAGTTTCTGGGAAGTTCTGACCCAGCAACCCATCTGTCTGTTTGTATATCCATCCATCCCTCTGTCCATCTGTTTCCTTCTGTCTGTCCATTTTCCTGTCTCTATCTGACTTTCGTTCGTCTGTCCGTCTGTCTCTCTCTTTCCGTCTCTCCAGAATGGCTACACTCCGCTGCACATCGCAGCTCGGAAGAACCAGATGGACGTAGCAGCGGCACTGATCCGGCACGGTGCCTCCACCAGCTCCGTCAGCAAGCAGGGGGTCAGCCCGCTGCACCTGGCCTCCCAGGAGGGCCACGCCACCATTGCCACACTGCTGCTGCGCAACAGCGCGCATGTCAACGCGGCTGCCAGGGTAAGTCAGGTCGTCTGACCCGCTTGCTCTTGGAATCCTCTCCTGACTACTCACTGACTGCTTACTTACTATTTGGACAGTTTCCACTTGACGTTCAGTAGTACTGACATGCACATCATCTAAGATTAGTAGCTGACTGGCTATGGTTACTGATAAGCTGTGATTCGTCCGTCCTGCTTTCGCAGAATGGCTTGACCCCCCTGCATTTAGCTGCCCAGGAGGACAAGGTCAGCGTGGCTGAGATACTCACGAAAAACGGCGCAAACATTGAGCAGCAAACTAAGGTATCATTTCTGTAGAACTGTATTCTGTAAAACAAGAAAACTCTGAGTTTTGTTTTAATTTGACAGTCTCCCTCTTGTTCTCTGTACACTAGATGGGCTACACACCCCTGATTGTAGCATGTCACTATGGAAATATGAAGATGGTGAATTTCCTGCTGCAGCATGGCGTCAATGTGAATGTTAAAACCAAGGTAGGCTTTTCTTCAGTGATTCACTCTGGAATGCAAGTCCAACAGGGACAGCAAATCAGCTTGGAGGAATAATCTTCCTTCTGTCATCCTTCTTCAGAATGGATACACCCCCCTTCACCAAGCAGCACAGCAGGGGAACACACACATCATTAGCCTGCTTTTGGAGTGCGGGGCCAAACCCAATGCCATGACTGTGGTGAGTATGAACTCATACACTTATACTTCCAAACTCCAACCCTAACTATAACCATAGCCTAACCCTAACATATTGCTATGACTATGGTGAGTATGAACTCGTACACATACACCCCTTAATCCTAACCATAACGATAACTATAACCATAACTATAAGCCTAAGTTGGGGACATAGGGTTACGCAATAGGACATTGGAAAGTTTGAAATATGCTATTAAATCGAGCTAACCTGTGGTTTCCTGTTACATGGGGGCCCTGAGTAATCATAGAAAGAGGCTTTGATGCCTGAAAAAGCTAAAACCTTTGTATCCCTAACCCTAGCTATAGTTGGCTAACCCTAACACATTGCTATGAGTATAGTGAATATGAACTGACATACTCACAGGTAACATAAACAGACACACATATGCAGCCCGTATTTTTGTACCTTCATAGAGTGGAAACACAGCCCTGTCCATCGCCAAGCGGTTAGGCTACATTTCTGTGGTGGACACCCTGAAGATGGTCACTGAGGAGGTCGTCACCACAACCACGGTGAGGGCCACCTAAAACGAACAGTCTGCAGCTATTGCTGGGGGATATTAGGTTGCACCCAGCAGAGGCTGACCCTCTTGTCCTGTGTTTGTCTTTCCTGCGCTCGCATGCCGCATGTTCCTCGTCAGACTGTGACAGAGAAACACAAGCTGAATGTCCCGGAGACCATGACTGAAGTGCTTGATGTGTCTGATGAGGAAGGTGAGTCAGCCGGGTCGCCACGTGCTGCCATGTCACTGCTTTCTGTGTAAATGGTGCATTATGGGTAATGGAGTTTCAGCAATGTGCTCTCCCTTAGACTCGACACAATGATGGGTGAAGGTCAGTGTCATTCTTAATTAAATGGTAAGATGAGCGTTCCGCCATGCTTCCCAGGGGAAGACACGATGATGGGGGATGGGGGTGAGTACCTGAGAGTGGAGGACCTGAGGGAACTGGGGGATGACTCCTTGTCCGGAAACTACCTGGAGGGCTTAGACTACCTTCGCTTCAGCCTGGAAGGAGGCCAACAGGAGAGGTTTGCTGCTCTTCTCATTTGAATGTTTCCTTGCTTCCTATATGTTGGGTTAGCTGTCCATCTATCTGCGGGCTCTAGGCTCAGGCTGCACACTCCCCACTGGAGTACACACCTATAGCACACTCCCCTTTGGAGTACACACCTATAGCACACTCCCCTTTGGAGTACACACCTATAGCACTTGCCTCACCGTCTGCACTCTCTGAGTATATCAGTTATTTTTTATTTACGTAGTTTTTCCTAAGTGATATTCTGAGCTGCTGTACTTGGGTGATATTTCTATAACCCCTGGAGATCCCATCCATAACCCTAACCCTATAACCCCTGGAGATTACATTCTCCTCCCTTGCCTAAATCCCTGCTACTCCTCCTCTTTTATCTCTGTTTCCCTCTGTCACCTGAGTAATGACCAGTGTTTTGTTAATCAGTTCCAACAGGACTCAGCTCACTTCCAGACAACAGCAACGTAATCAGAAAGGTGGAGCACTGATGGAGGACATCATCAGCAGTCAAAAGGTGAGTCACCTATTTACTAATGATGTCAGACTTTGTGTTGCCTGATGGATGAACGTTATCTGTGCTCCAGTGATGTCAATACCATATTTGGCCACTAGGTGGCTATTTCTTTTGAGAACCAGAAAGATTCATACCGCTTGAGCTGGGGCATCGAAAACCTGGACAATGTGGCTCTATCCTCCAGTGCATTGCAGTCTGGGTGAGTATAATGACATTTACAGACATCCACATCACTTTGGAATGCCCTAAATAATTATCGTAAAGCCAAACCACACAAAACAGAACTTCAGAAGTTGATGAAGTGACATGAAATTAAATAGTTTTTGGAAATATCCACAAAATGTTATGATCACAAATCACAGACACACATGCTTGTATTCCTGTCTTTGTGAGGATATAGCTCCTAACACTCACCCAACAAAAATCAAATTAAAACTCCTCTCCCTGAATCACCTGGGGGGCCTGGAGCCTATTCCTGGAGCTGGGGTAGAACCCAAGCAGCCAGCCAGTCCATCGCAGGGCACATACATGCACACACCAAATGGCCCGACTCATAAGTCATTGAACTGCAGGATGAAATGTGCAGGACATGAGAAGAGCAGGCAAACCGCACACGCTGGTGGGATTCGAACCCCTTTCCCAGGAGGTGGGAGGCAGCAGTGCAACCAAACTGAGACACCCTGCAGATTAAAGCCATTAATAAAGTCCTGTAGTGTTTTTCTTAAAAACAGTTGAGATTACACACGCACACACACACACACACACAGAGTCTGGTAAACATATCCTTATGGGGACCGCTCATTTATTTCTATGAGAAAAATGCTAGCGCTAACTATGACACCCTTAACCCCTACCTAGCCCTAACCATAACCATGAGTAACCAAGCAAAACATAAGAGTTTTTGCATTTTTAGTTTTTCCATTGCAGTCACAGATTTTTATTAAATTGAGTTTTCCCTTATGGGGACCAGGAAACTCATCACATTGTGTCCCCATAAGGTAAGGTATACCCTCTCACACACACACACACACACACACACACACACTCAGGTCCTACATGCCCCCAAACTTAGACACACCAATTCTCTCGCACCACACATCACCATTTCCAGCACTCATTCGCCATCGTGCTGCCTGCGCTCTCCTTCTCTAATGATCACTGTCTGCTCTCTTCCCAGCCACATCTCTCCATTTCATGACCTTGACAACAGCAGGTAAAGATCCTCCTCCTCTGGCTCTCTGTCACCTGGAGCCCGGTCTGCCTGTATTTTCGGCCTTTTCTGAACTTCCTCTACGTTTCTCCATAGCTTCTTGGTCAGTTTCATGGTGGATGCACGCGGGGGGGCCATGCGGGGGTGCCGACACCATGGTCTGCGCATCATCGTCCCCCCGCGGAAGTGCTCCGCCCCCACGCGCGTTACCTGCCGCCTGGTGAAGAGGCAGCGCCTGGCATGCATGCCCCCCCTGGTGGAGGGTGAGGCGCTGGCTAACCGGCTGGTGGAGGTGGGACCCGCTGGGACACAGTTTCTTGGGTACGGCGGCGGCAGCGAGGCCTGCGAGGGCCATCCGTCTGCTCTGCTTCCTGTTGTTTACTCTCGTTTATTAGGGTAGTGGTTACAAAACAACAAGTTTTTTTTTAAGTACAATAAATGCATGAAGTCAGTGAGTAATCGTGTTAAATAATCGTGATCTCAGTATTGACCAAAAAGAAAAAAAATTGTGATTCTGATTTCTGCAATAAACGAGCAGCCCTAGGTGAAGATTACTCTGATTTTCTGCCAGTGTCAGGCCTCCCCAGTGCAGGATAGCCACTAAGCAGCCTACACTGTCGTTCCTTTCACTGCAGTGAACTGACATGTAGCCCTGGGCTCCTGGTTCTCCTCTCTCCCCTCAGGAAGCTGCATCTTCCAACTGCTCCCCCTCCTCTTAATGAAGGAGAGAGCTTGGTCAGCCGAATCCTACAACTGGGGCCTCCTGGGACCAAATTTCTTGGGTAGGAAGCTCACCAGCTCATACTGCTGGTCCCATGTCCCCCTTTACCTGAACGTCATAGGTGCCTGTGTCACTCTGTTAGTGCTTCTGTCTTTATCAGCGTGTCTTTGTTCAGTTTATTGCATATGTTTGTGTCTGTTTTCGACCGTTCGAATAGTGTTCCTGAAAACGAATCCCACAAAGGTACCGTAAGAAGTTTTCCAGAACTTGTAAATGGCAGACAGTGTGCTCTGTCACATGACTGCATGCAGTTGACCTGGGGCGCTAACACCGTGGCGCTAACACCGTGGCGCTAACACCATGGCACTAACACTGTGGCGCTAACACTATGGCACTAACACTGTGGGGCTAACACTGTGGGGCTAACACTGGGGCGCTAACACTGCTGTCATGGCAGACCAGTGGTGCTGGAGATCCCACACTTTGCCGCATTGCGAGGGGCAGAGAGGGAGCTGGTGACTCTACGCAGTGAAACGGGGGAGAGCTGGAGGGAGCATCACTGCGACCACACTGAAGAAGAGCTCAACCAGATCCTCAACGGCATGGATGAGGGTGAGGCTGTGCACACGAGCAATGGGCGTGCAAGTGCCTCACTGAAGGTGGCCAGTGTGTCCTTCACAGCTTCAAATGTCAATCTACAGAGCTGGACCCCCCAGAGGAGCTGGAGCGGCGGCGCATCTGTCGAATCATCACGAGAGACTTCCCACAGTACTTTGCGGTTGTGTCCCGGGTCAAGCAGGACAGCCACCTGATGGGGCCAGAGGGCGGGGTTCTGAGAAGCAGCGTGAACCCTGAGGTCCAAGCTGTGTTCCCAGAGGGCGCACTCACCAAAAAGATCCGGGTTGGCCTGCAGGTACAGCCGCGCTCCAAATGGTCGCTAATATTAGCAGTACTATAAACAAGGCAAACTTCATTTTGATTAAGAAAACTACCGCATTTGGCACATTACTTACGCTGTCTGGTTTACCATGTTTCTCTCAGGTACAGCTGTCTGTCCTTTGTTTCCCAGGCCCAGATCATTCCCCCTGACCTTGTGAAGAGGATTCTGGGTAATAAAGCAAGATTCAGCCCTATCGTCACCATGGAGCCACGGAGGAGGAAGTTCCACAAGCCCATTACTATGACCATCCCTGTGCCTAAGGCTTCTGCTAACGACGGAGCCGGCGGATACGGGGCCGACCTGCTCACACTGCGGCTGCTGTGTAGCATCACCGGTACAGCATCTGCATTTCTTGCCATCACATGTTGTCAATAAACAGCACGTCGTGGCTCTTTGGGGAGCGGAACGTTGTACCTGTGGTTTAAGTTTTAGCGTAGCCGAGGCTAGTTGTCACTGCTAACTCATTTGTGTGCCTGCTATAATCTGTCAGGCGGCACCACTCCTGCACAATGGGAGGACATCACGGGAAGCACGCCGCTCTCGTTCACCAACGAGTGCGTGTCCTTCACGACGAACGTGTCAGCGAGGTAATGCTGCGGTCATAAAATCCAGCGGCTTCACAAGATTATTCATTGCATCGTTGATCAAGTGCTGAATGATAGATGATTTTTATCTATGGGCTCTTGAGTGTATTGATGTTTGCCAAAATATCTGCCCGATAACAGATAATTTGATCCATTGACGTAGTATTTGTACAATGTGTCCCCATAGGTTCTGGCTGATCGACTGCCGACAGGTGCAGGAATCCGTTAACTTCTGCACACAGGTGTACCGAGATGTGATCTGTGTTCCCTACATGGCAAAGTTTGTTATTTTTGCCAAGACACTGAACCCCATCGAGGCACGACTTCGCTGCTTCTGCATGACCGACGACAAGATGGACAAGACCCTGGAGCAGCAGGAGAACTTCACTGAGGTGGCACGTAGCCGAGACGTGGAGGTGAGAAGGAGCCAGAGAGCCTGAGAAATGGACCCCACCCCTACAGGCTCACTAACAGATTTCGTTTGCTGCAGGTGCTAGAGGGAAAGCCCATCTATGCAGACTGTTTTGGCAACCTGGTACCACTAACAAAGACAGGCCAGCATCACATTTTCAGCTTCTTTGCATTTAAGGAGAACCGCCTGGCTCTGCTCATTAAGGTACAACCTCCCAGGAACTCTTAATGTATTAATGACAGCATTTTAACTTCCAAACATGAAGCACGTTGAGGAATTTTGTGTTTTGTGCATTATGAAGTTTCACATCTACTCTTGCACGGCACCAGTCAAATACAGCCAGATCATTGGCATGGACTCTCCCTCAAAAGTGCATTAAATTAAAATGGAACCCTCCATTTGTAAAATGCCTGTCTGCCATGTCCTGTCCCCAGGGGTGCAGTAATGCAGAGGTCACTTCCATATCAGGGAAAAAATCAAATGGTCAAACCTAAAAAGAATCAGGCTTCCTTTATAATTCTCTTTCATTTTTCGGCTCGAAACAAAATCGCTCCCGTGAGCTGCCTGTCGCTGATAATGGAGTCTCTCTGCAGGTGCGAGACAGCACACAGGAACCGTGTGGCCGCCTCTCATTCACCAAGGAGCCACGATCATACAGGAGCCTGAACATGAGCGCCATCTGCAACCTGAACATCACTCTGCCAGCCTACAGCAAGGTGAGGCCTCCTGCTAAGGTCTACTAACCTCTAACCATAACCATAAGGACAACTAACCTCTAACCCTAGCCATAAGACCTACTAACCTCTAACCATAACCATAAGATCTAGTACACTCTAACCGTAACCATAAGGACTACTAACCTCTAACCATAAAATCTACTATTCTCTATCCCTAACCACAAGGGCTACAAACCTCTAACCCTAAGCATAAGGACTACTAACCCCTAACCCTAACTAAAAGGGCTACTAACCCCAACCCGATATACACAGGTGTAGCATTTGAGGCAAAAATGTGGTGACACATTTAAAGTCATCCGTACTTTAAAATAAATCTTAGAAACATTTTTAAATGTAAAAAGTAAACCTACTATTGTGTTCTTATAACATATACAATAAGGTATGTTCATTAAAATTGTATTTATTTGTTGACCTGATACTGTTAGCTTAGTTGCCTTACGCTACTTGTTTATTTTTTCTCTTTTCCTGAAAAAGGATTCTGATTCGGACCCAGAGACAGATGAACAGGTAAAACCGCTTCAATGTGTCTGTATTTAAAGATAATAACCTGTCTTTATGGCAGGGCAGAGAATGGGAGCACAGTAGCCAAAACCCTCTATGCACCCAGAGTATGACATCATTGAGCTCACAACTGAATGGGGCAGAGTAGTGTGTGTGTGTGTGTGTGTGTGTGTGCCATCTAAATTACTATTATGTTGAATGATAATTGTTTTTCTATTCCTCTCTTATAGACTGATCAGACCCTTGACAAATGTAAGTTGTGTTTTTATGATTGTTTAAATGAAAATTTAATGTTATCTGTGAAAACTTGTGCTTCTTGTGACTGCTTTACTTATATACTGAATCTTTCAGATATGCCTTCAGCTTGACAGCAGATTCTGTGTATAATCATGTTCACTAGTACTGTAAGAACCTTAAACTTGTTATATGCATTAAATGGCATTAGCTCTAGCTTTGCTAAGGGTATCATGCTTTTCCAAATGCATTTAAGTGCTATTTAAGGTTTGTGTTCAAAATCAAAGTTTTGCCATCACCTCAAAATTTCACTGAAGCTGATAGCACACTGTTCATGACTCACGTTTCCATTTCAGTTACATGAACATAGCACCAACTCTTGGGTCCTCTTCTTAAAATGAACAGTAAATTGCAATGTGGGCTATCTGGTTAAGCAGAATGGTCTACATTATGTAGTTTGACATCAAAACAAACCCCAATTTGTACAACCATAAACACATTTTGGAACTATGGTTTTGCATCCATGATGACAAAATATAGTGGAGATGGTATTTTTTTATGACCTACATCTGTCCATCTTTTTCCATAACTGCTTATTCAGTGCAGGGTTGTAGTTAAACTGGAGACTCCCCCAGGAATTCCAGGACTATATTTTCTAAAATTGTATCCTGTTTGTTACTGACATTCTTCCTAAAAACCCATCTAGTCTATGAACATCACCACATTCTTCTTGGATGATCGAAATAATATTTTGAATAGAAACCACAATCCAACCAGGCCCATCTGCTTTTTGTTTATCTATGGCCTTGAATAATTTGTCCTGTGTCCTCATTATTTCATTTGAAAACATGCTGTGTCAAGTGTGAACATTAGTTTTCCATTGTCATTGTTCACCAACGCAGTTTGCAACAGTTTCTTAATTTCCCTATATCTTTGTTCATATGTATATATCTGTTATGCCTACTTGTTATGTGTATGGGTAGCCAGTGCATGTATGCTAGAGCCACCTGCTCATTCTATTTGTAAATGTCCTGTATTTGTAACCGTAGTTTCTGTGCTTCTGCTGATGGCACCATCCTGCTGACAGAACTTCATTTTGTGCTGACTGTTCATTCAGCGCAAGGTTATACTCTCTTCATTGTGATTGTCTCTGTCCATCTCTTTTGTTTTTTTATTCATTTCCATTTATATTTCTTTTGACTGGAATTGAAGATGATCAAGACTCAGAGTCTACAGAGACATCGTTCCTGAAATCGCAAGTTCTGTGCCACTCTGCTGCACTGGCCAGCCCAGACCTGTCAGACATGTCAGAGTTGAAGCAGGACATCATTAAGTTGCCTGCTCTTCTCACAGTGGACTTCACAGGAAAATCCATATTTACTGCAGTGGGGGATGATAGAGAAACAGATGGGGAGCCAGGAAAACCTTTTGAAATAGTGGTGCAAGTCAGAGAAGGCTTAGAGAAGGTTGGTGAGATGCAGAAAAGCAGGGCATCAATGATGGACACAGTGACAGAGACAACACTGAATACTGTGGAAGGAAGGGAAAGTCAGGAAATAGAAAAGGTGGAGAAAAATGTCGAGGAAGCTCCGTTTCAGGAAATTCGAATCAGCAGGGGATACTCAAAACCAAATACAACAAAAGATGTTTCAGGCATTATCAACATTCTCAGAGAGGATCTTAACACACACCTGTCTGGGGTGGTTGTGAAACCTCTCCAGGAGGACATTGTCAAAGAAGAATTCACACAAGTGATTTTGAGTAAGGTCTCCCCTCCTGAAATCAAAAAGCCAGCTAGGAGGAAACTGAGGGAGAGGAACCATACCGAACCGGAACAGGGAACCAGTTTTGGCGCCATTCTTCTCAGGGATAGCTCAGACGAGCTGCTTGATGATGATGTCCTGGGCCGGGGCCCGGACTCCCCAGCAGTTGTGGAGACCCCTATTGGATCCATCAAAGACAAAGTACAAGCACTGCAAAAGAAAGTGGAGGAGGAGGAAAACCAAAGAAGGATAACAACATTCCAAGGAAGAGTATTTTCCGAGAGTAAATCCTCTCCTAGTATCACTAAGAACGTATCTAATTTAATGGAAGCCCCCCCCAAGTCTCAGAGTTCTGTATCAGACAAGCCAGAAGAGGTGATGTCTGTGCGAGATTTGATGAAGGTCTTTCAGTCAGGACAGATAGAGTCAAACACTAAATCTGGCCTCTTTCAACACAAAATTCCAACAAAAGAAACCCTGCCAGTTAGTGGGACAGTCTGTGGCTCCCAATCCAAAGAAGAAATAAAAACAACATCAGTGGCTCTTCATAGTGAGATAACAGATTCCAGTGTTACAGACAAAGTGCAGATTGACCAAGTATCCATGCACTCTGTGGATTTTAGTGAAACCTTCAAAGTGGAGCTGGAGGAAAATGCAGTGTCCTCAGGTGACAAGAATGAAGATATTTCAGTCTGTAAAACAAACTCTGGGGATTCTGAGAAACTTAATCTGACTGCCATGACTGTCCCAGATTTCACTGCAGAAGAAAACAACCTTGATACTACAGTCAATATGCAGAGCAGAGCTCTAGATTGCAGCCCTCCAGACAAGGGCATGGAGTTACATGACTACAGTTTGCACACAGATACTGAGGATGGCTTTGTGCAAAAGGGCTTGGAAGAAACTCCAGAATTCAGCTGTGATAGTCAGGATTATTTGGACAGAAAGTCCAGTCATCAACTTTTTGAAACCACTGAGTCAAAAGACCAAATGGTAGAGATTAATTGCTTTTCCTCTGAGGAACCAATAAAGATCAGTGGTGAGTCTGCTATCAAAGCGGTTCACTTTAGGCAGAAAAACTATACCCACTCTCTAGAGGACGAAGATGTTCCATCAGGACATAAGCCCTCTGAATCTTGGCAACCCTCCATTGACACCGGAGACACCATTTTGAATGACAGTCAAAACTATGCCCTCTCTCTAGAGGAAGAAGATATTCCATCAGGACATAAGCCCTCTGAATCTTGGCAGCCCTCCATTGACACCGGAGACACCATTTTGAATGACAGTCAAAACTATGCCCTCTCTCTAGAAGAAGAAGAAGATGTTCCATCAGGACATAAGCCCTCTGAATCTTGGCAGCCCTCCATTGACACCGGAGACATCATTTTGAATGACAGTCAAAACTATGCCCTCTCTCTAGAGGAAGAAGATGTTCCATCAGAACATAAGCCCTCTGAATCTTGGCAGCCCTCCATTGACACCAGAGACACCATTTTGAATGACAGTCAAAACCATGCCCTCTCTCTAGAGGAAGAAGATGTTCCATCAGGACATAAGCCCTCTGAATCTTGGCAGCCCTCCATTGACACCGGAGACACCATTTTGAATGACAGTCAA
>JAODJU010000050.1:9729218-9739923 GCA_026776725.1 Gnathonemus echidnorhynchus | reverse complement strand
AACCATGCCCTCTCTCTAGAGGAAGAAGATGTTCCATTAGGACATAAACCCTCTGAATCTTGGCAGCCCTCCATTGACACTGGAGACACCATTTTGAATGACAGTCAAAACTATGCCCTCTCTCTAGAAGAAGAAGATGTTCCATCAGGACATAAGCCCTCTGAATCTTGGCAGTCCACTAATGACACCAGAGACACAATTTTGAATGACAATCAAAACTATGCTCTCTCTTTAGAGGAAGAAGATGTTCCATCAGGACATAAGCCCTCTGAATCTTGGCAACCCTCTATTGACAATGGAGACACCAGTCAAACTGAGACAGACCACACTTATAGTCCTACCAACCTTGATCTGCCGCTCAAACCACAGGACTTAGAGGGATTGAGCTCCTTGGCTGATGCATCCTTTAGTGTTAGTCACCAGGATTCCCTGGAGGCCAGTCCTATTACCGTAGACAATTCCTCTCGTAAATCCCCCGATTCAATTGAACCAAGTCCAACCAAGGAATCGCCATGCCGTGATTCCCTAGAAACTAGTCCCATGGAGCAAAAATCAACAGCCATTAATGAGCTTTCAGTTGATCCTTTATTGTTTGAAGTAGATCTTCTACCAGATAAAATTCAATATGAGGATAGTGTGGTGAAGGACCATAGTTCTGAACAAACCACTCAAATGGAAGGAGAGAGTTCACATTCTCCCAATGTCATAATCTGTGAGAAAGAAAGCTGTGATATCACCCTTAAACCATCTGAAAGCCCATCAAACATAACTGCAACATTAACCGACTTGAAGCCTGACAGTGATTCCGAATGTACTGAGCTTCAAAAGCAATTCACCCCAGAGGAAGAGATGTTTAAAATGGCTACAAAGGTTAAGACATTTAATGAAATGGAAAAGGACGCTAAATCCGAACAAGATGCTATTAAAGAAGACCTATCCCCTGTAACAACTGAAATTGTAGAAGACAGAAGTCATCACATAGGAGTGGTGTCTCCAGGTGAGAAATTATTGGAGATGGAAAATAAAAATTTCATGGGTCCAGTTATGTCAGCAGAACATTTTGTTGAAGTAGAACCTCAGTCCCCAGTTTCACCACAAGAGCATGTTGATTCTTTTGAGACCAAAGAATTATACCCCATTGATATATCCAGTGAATCCATAAAAGAAACAGAGGTTGAAGGCAGTGAAGCTGTAGAAACAGTTTCATCAAGCTTAGAAAACACTGAACATCAGTCAGGTACAGCAGAAAACAAACAAGACGAAAATTGCATTGAACATATTCGGACCACATCCACAGATGAGGGATTGCAAAGGGAACTGAATTCATTTATGTTTCAAGAGGGCAAGCTCTTTGAGATGACCAGAGGTGGTGCTATTGATATGACACAAAGAAGTTTTGAAGAAGAAGTGTTTGGCATAGGTTTCTTACATATAGACAAGTACCCTGCTGAGGAGGGCCTAGTGGATGAAAACAAAGAAGATACTATTGAGTGGAACACCGTCAACGATCTGAGTATAGCAGACGGAGCAGAGAAAAGCCATAAACCTGTGTCAGATTCAGAAGGATGTGGTCATGATCAGTTTCAGGAGAGTGGCATCAGCTCTTCAGAGAACATGGACTGGGATTCTGCTGCTGACACCTCCCCTCACACCCAAAGGCTTCTTTCCATAACCACCGAATCTGTTCATGCCGAACAGGATGCAGAGTCTCTTGACCACTCCCCAAAGGAACAACAGTCTGTCATTAGACTCTCCCCCCTTGCTGATGAGACTGTAGTGCCCCCCTGTAGCCAAGTGGCGGACACATCAGAGAACATGAACCAGTTCCTTTCACCCTTGCATTCTCCACATCTGGTCTCACCTTGGTCTCCCAATTTGCAGGAGAAAGGGAGACCCAGTTCTGAAACACCAGTCAAAGTAGAACCATTAAAACGCAAGTCCTGCTCTGATACAGCAGTACAGTATACAGAGTCACTCAAAGTCAGAAAAGAACATCTACCTGCTGTGCAGGGACACAGGAGCAAATCTGACTCAGATACAGTTTCCTTCACAGGGTTTTTCAAAACCCAAAATGAGTATGAAAAAGACTGTTCTCAGGAAA
Source organism: Gnathonemus echidnorhynchus (assembly GCA_026776725.1). Taxonomy (NCBI): domain Eukaryota; kingdom Metazoa; phylum Chordata; class Actinopteri; order Osteoglossiformes; family Mormyridae; genus Gnathonemus; species Gnathonemus echidnorhynchus. The sequence continues at coordinate 9,737,822 of JAODJU010000050.1, read as the reverse complement.
TTGAAACGGAAGATGGCCTGAGGCAGCCAGAAGATTCTTCTGATAAGTTAAACGCTCTACTTTCACAGCAGTCCGTTAGAACTGAACCTGGACTAAAATTCAGCTTGTCCACCTCAGACAGAGAGCCAGCATTTGAAAACACATCAAGTACAAAAGCCCGTCAGACCAGCACTCCTGAACAGGGGTCTGTTTCTGATGATGTCTTTTTTATGAGATCGCGGGAAAGTTCTGTACAGATTCGGACCATTTCTGGTGAAAATGCCGCACGTCAACATGAAGGTATCTGCTTCTTGGATCTTTCTTTCTTGTTGTAGCAGTAAAGACTTGATCATTTCAAACTAGTGTTTTGCACACAGTCCTGTGGTGTTTCCAAGTTTGTCTTGTGTTGTGACACATTGTGTTTGTCTCTTGTATCAGTGTGCAAAAAATCTTGGCTGACTATTAAAGGCAATATTATGTTATAGTCTTAAATATAGCATAGTTGGAGTCTTAGTAATACTATACTTAGATGAATGTGAGCTATCAAACGTCAAATTTCTGTCAGTAAATGGGACAGGGAACTAAAACCAAGGTGGATAACATTGAAATTGAACTGGATAAGCAGTAACTACAAACTGAATGCAGTAAACATCACATACACACAACACTCAGCAGAGAGCTTGTCCCTGTGGCTAAGAGTTTCCTGCTCTGCTTTGTTATGGCCATGCTTACAGTTGATGCACAGGGTGACCCAGAAAGGAATGAGGAAAGGTTAGCTGTCATTGCAGACCACCTGGGGTTCAGCTGGGCAGGTTGGTAGTATTGTCATTAAGTAGCACCTTTTACTGTTTGATTGTACTTATCGATATATGTTAATATGCATTAGGTCTAATCCATCCTTTCACTCATTTTCTGATCTGCATATCCACTGGTTACAGTATAGACATGATAAGCTGAAATAATTAAAGAATAAGTAGAAAAAATACAAATGTAATGAATCATTGAAATCTTTAGAGAACATGTGATGGAGATGTTGAAAATGCCAAATAAGGTATAATAAGGCATGAAGTTCATTCCAATGGAATTATACCTGACACATAAAAGCTGATGTTTTCGTGAAAATACTGTTGCATCTAGAGCTTGCACGGGAGCTGGAGTTTGATGAAGATCGGATCCAGCAGATTAGGGTGGAAAATCCCAATTCCTTGCAGGAGCAGAGCCATGCCCTGCTGAAGCACTGGGTGGAAAGGGAAGGCGAGAATGCTACAGGTGTGTTGGTGGGACTGGATCCTTTGCACAGTAGAGTAACAAACCTTAATGACAGTGAGCTCCTTTTTTGCAGACAGCAGGTGTAGAAATGAGAAGTTCCGGTGAGCTCTAACCCTGTTCTCTCTGACTCTCATTTACAGAAAGTAATCTGAATAGGAAGTTGACAAAAATTAACCGCATGGACATTGTGCATCTCATTGAGACCAATGTTTTCAAGTGCAACCAGACATCAAGGACCTATGCAGAGATTGAAAAGACACTTGATCAGAGTGAAGGTATGTGCACAAAAGCAGCCACTACATTTTTATGACTGGTAACTACTGCAAATTTCTCCATATGGGGGTAATCCTTACCACTGAATAGAGTATTTGCAAAGTCTTCACCTAATATACAAATGTAGGGCATCAACCAAAAATAAAGACAAATAACATTAGGTTTTCATCTATTTTTATAAATATTGCCACTCCAAGCATGTACTCCTATATTTGAAAATGATTTTAAAATAGAGATTATAAAGACACTTAAAAAAGTTATTCCTTAAAACAATATGATTATCTGTCAAGGAACAAAAATTGCAAAATATTAAAGGATGTGCGCACTTACAGTGTGCACTGTCTTTTGGTCTGTGTGTTTGGCTTAGATTTGGACAGTCCCAGACTGATACGAAGGACTGAAACCACGCCCAAACCCCCCCCTTCCGTCTCAGAAGAAGATCTGTCAGTCTCCTCTCTGCTGGACACACACTGTACAGAAGCTCTGAGACACATCCAGCGACAAACCCATCAACAGGATCAGCAGATGATAAGGTATGTCAGTCTAACCTGCCCATCAGCAATACAGGCAGTGTTTAGCTTATCAATTAATTAAGTCATTATCTAGGTGATACTTTGGTGAATCAAAAAGTATCAATATAAACAAAAATGTGGAAAATAAAACATTATATTAAAGCCCATGGGCACAGAGTTGGGTAACTCAGGTCCAGAGAGTAATTTCAACTGGTCAAAACAAAATCTTGGTCTGGACTATTACTCTCTGGACCTGAAGTACTAAACTCTGATTATACCTGGTTTGAGCATCCAGAATCAGGAATACATACTTTCACCATTACCATTCAGCCGGACCATTTAACTTAATAGCTTATTTCTGTAGTAGGTGAAGGTTTTTGACAACAATTAGAATGTCGGAAGCATTTGTTTCAGGGTTATGGGTGTAATGGGTGGAGTTCCACTGACATTTGAAGAAAATGGGACTTCGGAAACTGGAGGCAGAAGCACTCCAGAGCAGGTAAGTCCTCAGTACTCAGCACTAGGGATGCGGAGGGGGGCAGCGATTTAATGTGAAGGCTTAAGACAGTGTCCCAGGTGTGTGGCTGGCCGTCTTATGTTAAATACTCACAAATGTTGCTGGATTGTATTTTGTGTCATTCTCATTATGTTCATTCCATGTCCATCATTTTTTATTCAGATTTCATCAGAGTTGTTCATGGAAAAGACACTTATTTCCAGTGAATCAAAGGACTCTCTTAATAGGCTGGGTGAAGACTCTGATTTTGCTAAAACACCAGCACATGTTTGTCAGGGTTCGCCAGGCGTAAGCAAAACAACCGAGAGGCAGTTTGTCTTATCGGGAAGTAGCCTGACCTCATTTGATCATAATGAAGAACCTGAAATGAATGATAATGCTTCAGAGTATGCGCCTGTAGATCGGAGTCTAATGTCTTCTGTACCTGAGCCCAGTGTGAATCTCATTGGGGGAACTACTCAAATTAACCAAGGTTCATCTGAACTAGCTTCTGAGAATACTGAGGCCTGCCCAGGAGCATGGATAACCTCCCGAGACTTTCAAGAAGAGTCATCACATTTTGAGGAAACCTGCTATGAAAAGAAAATATCCTCTAAACCTCTGTCTGAGGTGGAGCCTGAGTTTCTGGCAGAATCTGTTCCTGAAGATACACTAGTAATGGAAGAAACACCTGATTTGACATCGTCTGGATTAACTTCTTTTACAAATGGCGCAGAACTGCTGGACTCAGTAGAAGCTCAGTCCAGATGTTCCTCACATCACCTGTTTGAAAAAGAAACCACTGTTATCAAATCAGTTTCTGATGATGAATCCAGCCATGTGGTATATGAAAAATATCCTACAACCTTTGAGTTTGAACAACCTTGTCCAGAAACAACAGTTGAAAATCAAGTGGTTTTACCAGAATCAAGTGTTCTTGTGTTGAGTGAAATGACATATGACTCTGATGAAAGTGCTGGTATTCCTCCATTACCTAGCCCAAGCAAGGACATGACTTCTGATTCCAGATCAAGACCTCTAACCTGCAGTGAATCTTCCTCTGAACCCATTCAGGTAATGCCTGAAGTTCCGAGGGAAATTAATGAGGATGATGGCAAGTTACAAAATTCCTCTGTTCAGGTATCACCAGAAATAAACCAAAGCTTACCTGATTTTGAACACATATCATGTAAGACACAAACTGGATTTAGTCCAGAATCGCTGGAATCAAAAGAATCTGAGGAAACTCAGTACAAACCCTCATCACCCCTCCAGGATATTACAGTATCTGTTGATCTGAGTTCAGTGTCTCTGTTTGCCAGAGAAGATCTTACAGACTCCAGCCAGGTGGCACCTGATATTCAGTCAACCGCTGAGATCAGCCCGGTTTCTCTGGAGATGACTGTTGATGAAAAACCCGACCTACGAGCATCACAGCAATGCTGCCTTGAGCAGAGTGAAGTGTCTTGTAACTTTGTTGACTCAGCAGACATGTTTGTTTCTTCAACACCCATTCAAATTGAATGTGACACTACTGAACTGGAGATTATACCTGTTCAAACTGAAGCCATTCCTGTATCTAATCAAATTGTGCAAAAATCACTCAGTGACGCTGAGCTACATGATCCAGACTCTTTAGGATTTAGTGTTGAAGATACTTTAGCTTCATCAAAAGTGAACTTAAACCCTCCTGATTTTGAACAGCTATTGTCTGAGGACGATGACAATTTGCAAAATCCCTTTTTGCAGGTATCACCAAAAATAGATGAGAGCTCACCTGACTTTGAGCAAACATTTTCTGCTTTTGAGACACAAGCATTAAATGTAGAGATGAAAGAACCAAATAAAACACATTCACAGTCAAGCTATTCACCTGTTATTGACATGAAGCCAGATTTTGATCTGAGTCCTGTGTCACCAGTCTTTACAGAATCTCCTTCAGAACCTAGTCAGGTTTCACTTAAACTCCTCAGTGACACTGACCAAAATGTGCATGAGTTATCAGGTTCTGTTATGGATGCTCCAGGAACACCTCCAAATTCATCAGACTGTGAAGAAAGGTTACCTGAATGGAATTATCTGCAAACTCAAATTAATTCAAATACGGATAAACCAAAGGAAATGCATTCTCAGTCGAGTTGTTCATCACCTCTCTTGCTGGACAGAGAACCTATTGACGTACGTTCCATGTCTCTCTTATCTAATGAATCTACCTCCCAAAGTAGGCTTGTGACATCAGATGTTCTACAATCAGCCCATAAGCAATTTCCAAGTCCTCCTGGCATAGCACAAAGAAGACAATCTGAACCACAAAAATCAAGTGAGATTCTTGTAAGCTTGAGAAGTCTGTCAGATGATTTGGACCAGTCAACGAGACTGCTGAGCTCTGTATCACATAGCCTGGCAGCAGATGGTGAACTAAACATAAAATCAGATGATCACTGTAAATCTCTCATTGAACCTAGTCAAGTTCAACATGATGTTCTCATTGATCCTAATGCAAATGATCAACAGCCACCTGAATCTTTCATAGACGATAAATCAGTATCACCAAAAACTCACCTAACTTCTACTGATTTTAAATCACCTGGAGTGGAAACAACACCTACTAGATTTAGTCCAGAGCTGACTGAATTTAGGAAAAGTCCCTCTCAGTCCAGTCCTTCAATATTTCTTGGAAAGGAACATCCCGCTAACCTGAGTACAGAATCTCCTGTCTTCAGTGAATGTCATGCTGACCAAAACCAGGTGTATGAAATTCAGTCAACCTTTAATTTCGATAAATCTTCTCCAATAGTAGATCAGCCAGCCCTGATGCTAGAATCAGGTCACATTTCTTGTGAGATCAGTGAAGTAACTTGTGGTTCTGCTGCAAATAGGTATGATCCTTCATCACCTCTCCAAGTAGAAAATGTACTTATGGATGTTACTCCCATCTCACCTTCATCCAGTGAATCACCCTCTGAACCCAGCCAAGTGACATCTAAACTCATGAGAAAAAGTCTTAGTAGTCAAGACTCCCCTGAGCATGTGTCTCAGGATATGTTTGGGTTTCAGAAAATTCTTCCAACCTCATCTGAATTAGAAAATACAGGTAATGTATTTAGTGAGGAACTTGAGGAATACAAAGAAGATGCTGCTTTATTGCCTCTCTCAGGCATTGGAACACCTACTGATCTAAATCCAATGTCTCCTGTTCTTAATGAATCTCTGTCTGAAGCCAGTCAGTGGGTGTATGACCTCTGTGGAGAAGAAAACCAGGATAGCGAGACAAACCTCGAATCTGTTACCAAGAATATCCCTAAATCACGCAAATGTCTTAAAGAAACATACGCTGCATCAGAGGTATCACATACTGTATTTACTTCAGAATCCAGTTCTTCCTCATCTTTGGCAGATTCTCCCAGTATCAAACCTGATTATGACACTCTTCAGGATTTCACATATTCAGCTGAATCAACTGAACAGGTCACGGCCAAAGAATTCGAAGGAGAAGTTAATCTTAATGATGATGAATACAGAGAACAAGCCGCACAAACTCTGGGAAAATCAGACGTGTTCCAACTGGGGGGTTCTACAGCCTGCGGCCTTACAAGCCAGGTAACAAAATGCAAAGCGCCTGAGGTCCACAAGGCTGTTCATAGTCTTTCAGCCAGTGCAGATTTCTCTCGTGCTTCTGAAGACTCAGATCCTGAATACACGGAGTGGTTTTCAAGGCACTGTGAAGCACAAACCAAAGGAGTGAAACCAGCGAGGGCCCACTCACTGGGTGATGGCAGAGGCTGCTCATTCAGTCCCAGTAGTCAAGATTACCTGCACACTGAGCAGACCCAGATCTCCAGCACAGGTACTACCATGCTCACAGAGGGCACAGGAAAGGCCCACTCCTCAAGCAGTGAAGATTACTGGGATGCCCACGGGCCAGACGAGGTCGGGCACCCTGTGGTGGAGGAAGTCCCGCCCCCCAGAGACAGTGGAGCATGTCAGCCGGGTATAGACCCGCCCAATCAGCTCTCTGCAGGAGAGCAGGATGTGTGTGAGGATGATGACGATTATTTAGCGAGGGTAAGAATCTGAGCATGACCCTTTGCTCCCCCACCCAGCTTCTGCCCTCACCTGCATTCAACCCAATGTGCTAATGCTCAGCTGCTCAATGTTCTACAAAACACAAAGACTAAACCTTAACTGTGCCTATGATTTATGTATTGCAACCAAGCCCTGCAACTAACAAACAAAATCATAGCCCATCTAGCTATATTCCCTGTGTGAAGGATGTGTTAGTAAGCCTATATTCAGTCATGTTTTTTCATAGTATGTTTTAAACTGCATGTGTTTGTACTCCTCCTTTAGAAATACTGACAGCATTAGTGGATTCAGAGAGGTTGAAAAAAGGGGGTACTTTATTATACCTGTTCCAACTGTTACTAAAGTACCCCCTAGGGGGGTAAAAATGCTGCTATTAGCTGCCCTTCACATGGAAAAAAATTATTTGGTGCCATCTGGGGTGCCCCCTTAATGTGAAATAGTATGATGGTGGGCCCTATAGAGCAAGAGAATGTGAAGTGTCTTAATGAGTGCCCTTATTGTAGAGAGAATGTGATGCAGTGTCTTAATGAGTGCCCTTATTGTAGAGAGAATGTGAGGAGGTGTCTTAATGAGTGCCCTTATTGTAGAGAGAATGTGATGCAGTGTCTTAATGAGTGCCCTTATTGTAGAGAGAATGTGATGCAGTGCCCTATAAGGTGCCCGTACAATGGTCTAAGCGGTCCCTTTAAGTACCCTTCCAGTGGAAAAGGGTGCTGCTATGAAGTGCCCTTCAAGTGGAGAGAATGTGATGCAGTGCCCTATAAGGTGCCCATACAGTGGTCTAAGGAACGTTATGGGTACCCTTCCAGTGGAAAAGGGTGCTGGAAGGAAGTACCATCTGTGTGACCCCTACATGAGGGAAGCAAAGCTATAACGGGTACTTCTAGTGGTGAGAAAACATGATTAAGTGCCCAAATAGCTGTCCTTCCAGTGGATAAAATGTGATGCAGTGCTGTATAGGGTGCCTGTTCATGTGTGAGAATATGAGGAATTATCCTAATGGATGCCCCTCCAGTGGATAGAATGTGATGCAGTGCTGTATAGGGTGCCTGTCCATGTGTGAGAATATGAGGAATTATCCTAATGGATGCCCCTCCAGTGGATAGAATGTGATGCAGTGTTGTATTGGGTGCCTGTTCATGTGTGAGAATGTGAGGAATTCTATCTCTCCAGTGGATAGAATGTGATGCAGTGCCGTATAAGGTGCCCTTTCTATATTTGCCCTGCCTTCAAACAGCCTGAGTCTGCCACTTACTGACAGTACAAGAAAATGTGCAGAAAGTATGACATAAATGTTGGGAACCATTCAGAGAGTCAAATTCACATTATAGTTCTATTTCAGAGCTATTATTTCAACTAATTAAGAAATTAATTTTTAAAAAGTCTGTTTCATGGGGATGGCCCAGTGACACGTTTCATTGGCTAAGTTTATTCTTTGTTCAAAGTTTGTTTATTCACGGTTCACATTTCTGTTTCAAATGAAGCCACCAGTCAGTATAGTTTCCTGGGCACAGGGCTTAATAGCAGATATGGAATCAACTGACTGCTCCATCTGCCCTCAAAGGGCTGCTTTTCATTTTTTCTATCTGCTATTGTCAGGTGCACTAAGATTCCATGCAAATGTTAATTTCTACTGGTTGTGTTGCCTTAACAAAATATCTTCATATAGTTAAATAAAAAAATACTATCTCCCCTTCACTTCTGTACAAAATCACTCTAGTTTCAGATGAATGGCTGAGAGATATTTGCAAACTACCCATAGGAAATAGCAAAAGAGCTAAATGCCATTTTGGAGAAGTCAGATGAGATGACACTGCCCACATTGCAGTGGGGGGGGTGCTTCAGCTCTACCTCAATCCCATGTGACAGTTAATAAATATCACTCACCTGCATCATTATCTTAATTCCCAAATTGACAAGCGCTTATGTTGATTTCATTTGTATTCCATGTCTTGCGTGGGCGTGGTGTGTGACTGTGGGTTTGGACAG
>JAODJU010000050.1:9718181-9729178 GCA_026776725.1 Gnathonemus echidnorhynchus | reverse complement strand
CCCCCATTTTGCATCCTTTAGGGACTGGCAGTTAACACATTAATAAACATAAATCGTAATATAAAAATTAAGGATTTTTTTCTGTTGACCCAAAATAATGGTTGCATTTGGAATGTGTTATTGTAATTGCACAAAATAACATTGTTTATGTTCAGGGTTTTGGCTTTAGTGTTCTCTTATTTTTACAGCATAGTGTACTGCATGTTAATCTGCTCTGTGGGTTTCGACAAATGTGCATTTTTATAACTGTCTGATTTCTGTTTCAGGGTTTTGCATGATTTGCGATGCTTGTCCCTGTCTGCATGCTTCCACACACATGTGCCGCAAGCTGAGACACACCTTTGATTGATCTAGGTGGACGTGATGCTGGACATCTCCCCACTGATGGAGGCAGAGCAGCAGGCCACGGAGCATCGCAGGACTTCTGTGGTAAGTGATCCATTCCGATACACTGATAAGTAAGATTATATTGATCATTTGAATTTTGACATTTGCAAGCTATTGTCTTTATTGATTTTGAATATATACTTGCATTACATATAAAAACACCCCATACATATTTTTTTTACGTGGGTCAGCATCATTACATTATTTCTATATGGCATGGTGCACCGGGCATTAAAAATTTGGTTAAATGTCATTTTTGCCAAGTTTGATATGTCTCTGGGCGAACAAGGGAGGGGCTTGCATTTCACTTCTTTAACCAATCACAGTCATCGTATGACATCACTGCATTAATTAAAACCAGTGTTTTCTGTTAAGCTGCAAGGCGCACAGATTTTTAAAGTGCCTGTTTTATTGTGTATGCCTTTTGTTAAGGGACGTGTCATAGATACAAAACCTAGGAATATGCTTACCTGCAAAAGCTGTAAGGAGCAATGTATGGGTGGATATTCATGATGATGATAACAATAATGACAATAACAACAAAAATAATAAGGCCTGAACCAACAACCTTCCGATCACCAGCACAGAGGCTTAGCCTGCTGAGCCACACGCTGCCCCTGCTCTGACGGATTGATGGCTGGAAGCCTTCAGTTTGAAAATGACAAAAAAAAACGGCCCAATGTGGTGATGTCATACAACGAAAACTGTGATTGGTTAAAGAAGTAAAAGGCAAGCCCCTCCCATGCTTACCCAGGGACACGTCGAACTCAGGATGTCCTTTGTCTTGCCCAGGTAAGCAGGAAGATTATTCAAAAAGGACTGTCAGCTGATGGAGTGGAGTGGGAAGAGGAGGTGAAGAATGGGCAGGGTCTGAAGCCAGCCTGCATCAAGGATGGAGCCCAGTGCTCCACAATGCGGAAGAGGGCTCTTAGGAGTGAAGGGGATCAGGCAGAGGTGCAGCGTTCTCTCAGTGAATCTCTGTAAGACATCACAGTGATTGTCATTCTCTACAGTGACCTGTCCTTCTAATTTTCAGGTGACCTTCTGTGAGCCTCTGTCTTTGTCCGCTGAAGTAACTATAGAGGCTGAACCTGAGCAAGAGCACAGTGTCAACAAGGTGAGCAGCACCTGAACACATAGTGTCAGCAAGGTGTGCAGCATCTAAGCACATACAGGTTGCAAGGTGAGCAGCACCTGAACACACAGTGTCAGCAAGGTGTGCAGCACCCAAACACACAAGGGCTGTAAATTGAGCAGCACCTGCACACATAGGGGTAGCAAAGTGAGCAGCACCTGCACACACAGGTGAGAATCATCTGAACACACAGTGTAAGCAAGATGAACAGCTCCTGAACACACAGTGTTGGCACGGTGGGCATCACCTGAACACACAGTGTAAGCAAGATGAGCAGCTCCTGAACACACAGTGTAAGCAAGATGAGCAGCTCCTGAACACACAGTGTTGGCAGGGTGAGCAGCACCTCAGACACAGTTTCAGCAAGATGAGCAGCACCTGTCAGTAAGGTGAGAATCATCTGAACACAGTATCAGCAAAATGAGCAGTATCTGCACACATCCAGGTTGCATGGTGAGCAGCACCTGAACACACAGTGTCAGCAAGGCGAGCAGCACCTGCACACATAAGGGTAGCAAAGTGAGCAGCACCTGAACATACAGAGGCAGAAAATAGAAAAGGACCTGAGAGATGCTTCTTGGTCATGTCTGTATTTTTATTTAAAAGAAGAACATTGCAATTTCACAAGATCCCATTGAGATACCGAAGTAGGGGTTTACCCTCAATACGTCCATTTAAACTTACAAAATGGTAATTTACCAGCTTTCATTTTTAACTCCTTTTACAAAGTAAAGAGTAAGTAAAGACATACTATTTCAGTTTTTCTGGGAGCGAGAATTTCATTTAAATATTTTTTCTTAAACAGTCTCCTCTAGCTTTCCATCTTTTTACAGGTATTGGTAAAAAAAAGTTCATATTGAATTATCCTTTATTGTAATTACAGTCTTCATAATATGCTTTTTAAAAAGAAATGTCCATCGTGTTCAACTGAAACACACAATATATTATATGTTACATTAATTTAGCAGACGCTTTTATCCAAAGCAATGTACAAGTGAGAAGGCAGGGTTAGGGTTAGACAGTCCCTGGAGCAACTGGGGTTAAGGACCTTGCTCATGGGCCCAAAGCTGAAATCACTCTGCTGACCATGGGATTGGCTGACCAAGGGCGACCCTCCAATCACAGGTACAGTGTCCTAACCCATTGAGTCACATACTGTCCCCTATTTGCAGTACTGACTTTGTAGGACTTTCTAACTTGCCCCATTAATTCTCATGCAGTGCTTCTTAATTGCAGACTCACATGTGCATCCATACAGACTCTTCACTCTTGACTTTTCCGACCATGAGAGCTTGTGGCTTTGCAGAAGGGCAGCGTCCCAGAGGATTGCCTTTGATGCTGTAGGGTTTCCCCGGTTCTGTGCGTGGGTCGTGATTACTTTACGTAGCCCCAGGTGGTCCTAACCCTGCCTAATTCCCTTGCCACACGCAGGACACTGATGAGTAAGAAGAGCGCGCACTCTGAGCGGGAGTCAAGCGGCTCCTGAGGGAGATAGGTCTACCTGGAGAAGCTGGAGAAGTCCCAGTGACCAGACCATCTCCAACAGCATGTGTAGTGCCTGCTCCTCTGTTATATACATTTACTAGCCCCCCCAAGAGCATTATTAACAGGCACCCACCGAACACTGGACCTCTCTATCTTATTATGACCCAGATCCCCCACCCCCCTTAATATCTTGCGCACTTACTCTCACTATTACAAATTGACCTGCCAATGTTTTCCTCTGAAAACTTTTGACCATTGTCTGTCTGATATTCTGTCACTGTTTTATCCATTTTGACCAAAGATCGCTTTCTTTTGTGGTTTGTTTAAGGCCTTTTTTTTCGCCTCCTTGGGTATTTGCTGCTGTAGAAATGTAGACTTCTCTGGGGGAATTCTAACATTGACCCAAGACACACTTGCAAACTCTTGAGCTTTGATGCCAATAAGGAAAACAATCTCTTGAAAAGTGAAGGGTCTTGCTTGACCATGTGTTCTGTGTGTAGTCTTTGAGTTGCGAGAAACTGCAGTTAAACTATCTGCATATCGTTAAAGGATTTCCACTGGACCTTAACAGTCCTGGGCTGTGCGTCCGTCTGTGTTTCGTGTGCAGGGCACCCCTGCAGTGTCTGGCTGTGTGTCACCCTCCTCACTGTCTGATTCTGACAAGATTGTAAGAATATATTTATGAAATCTTTACAATGCTTACAATGTTTGTATTGCATGAATTCAGGCTTTATCTCATTCAATCCCTATGCAAAGAGAACAGCCAAATGTAAAAGCTGACGTTAGAGAAGGTTTAGCTAGTCATACTTACAATGAAGTAAACCATTTGAAGGCTTCTACATGTAGGAATAAAGTCTAGTGAGTAATGGTGTACCTGCTGGCATTGTGTAAATGCATTTTAGACATGAATGCGAGGTTAGCATAAGCCGTCTGTTTCAACCATACATGTAAAATGGTGTAAATGACACTTATTTACCATACTCTCTGGATCTGTGAATGTGTGTGTGTGTGTGTGTGTGTGTGTTGGGGGGGGTATTTGCAGTGCAGGCTATATCTACTGCTTTTACACTTCACTGTTTATGCTGTGTGTAGTCAAAAAAGACAAAACAGTACTCACTGTGACAGTTTACTATTCTATATAATTACTGATGTGTTCCCATGGTGATACCAGTTATGGAAAAGTGTAATTATAGATTATATATCTTTGAAGGCATGTATCGGATATTAAATTCATTTTGAAGAACAATATCTAAACACTAGCTAACTAAATAAAATCTACAAATGTGCTTGACTAATGTACTGTGTATCCTTGCTCCACTCAATGTGCCAGGCCTGTCTCCTTTTATGATAAAAAATGCCTTTGTTAGCACAAGTATTTTGAATACTATTTTTCTACAGCGCTAAGCTTGCTTGGATCATCCAGCTTAAATTCTATGATGTACCAATGGTAGATTCCTTGTATTTTGTCAAGGGAAACAAGAGCAACCTCTTTAACATTTTTTGCCGACTGCAGAAACAACAGGTTATTAACTTCTAAATATTAGGTGTCCTGCACAGCTCCATAAGTCTCCAGCAAATTCATTCAGCAGAAAAATCACAGTTGTCACTAGTGGGACCAGAGATATAAATGAGATGAGAAACCATTCAGCTGCAGCAATGAGAAGAGTATATACACTAGTAGTGAAAATCGTGGATTTGGAAATATCCTTTAAAAATTACTACATGAATTTTGGTGGTAATGTTTAAAAACAAAGACTGTTACAAATATCATTAAATATAGTTACTACTGAAGCAATGTTGGAATAAAGTTCTGCAATCTCTAAAAATTCCTAATTCACCCAATTCTTGCGTTTCCACAATTTTGGCCACTAGTGTAGCTGTAATTATGCGTAGCGTCAAGATTTTTACTGAGGAGCACGACTGAATTAAGGTGTCTGGCTGTAACTAGTGTCAGAGGAATTTTCATTTAAACAAAAATATGAAGGAAATATGATGGCTTTCATCATGTCACACTTTAATCCGTGTTTAACTGCATGTCTCCTCCTCCATTGAGTAGCATTTGTTAAATAAAGTGGGCGAAACAATTCAAAAACATGAATATAAGCAATATTGCAACTGAAACCTTCCGGGACACACCAATGTCACTGAAGCACGTGCACAGCATCTACTTGCTTATGCGCGCAGACAGGAACGGGGAGAAGAAAAAGTCAAAGGCAAACTTCATGGCCTGCATGGCCGTTCCCTGCCAGTCAGGCTCGATTTTGTACTGCTTTCCGGTAGGGACCAGCTGTGACTGGCAGTCCAGACAGTGAATGGATCGCATCTCGAATACGGGCAGCTTGCTGCCCAGTCGGCCCTCGAGCACAGTGCTGAACTCCACCCTGCTCCCCAGAGGCATATTTAGCAGTGCTGGCTTGAACTCGTGACTGGCCCGGAGAAGGATGTCCTGACTGGGGTCGTCCCTCTGGGCTGCCCCATGGAGCTCCTCTGGCAAAGCCATCGTGACTTCAAACTTGTAACTGTCAAAGCGCTTGACGTGGCACTCGTGTTTGGCCAGGGCCTTCAGGTGGCATAGTTCCTGCATCTCTGGCAGCTGCGGCCCCACGGCCGTGCCGTTCTGTCCGTCACACCTGGGGTAGGGCTCTCCATACAGGCAACGCATCCAGTTACCGACAAAGACGGGCAGAAGGTGGATGACTGACTGGGCGCCGTTCTCCGTTTCTGCCACGCGCACGTGCCGGACCCGGCCAGTCCAGGTAACCCGATGCCCTTCCAGATGACTGCAAAGGATTTGTATGCGAGCAGCGCCGGTCTCCTGCCAAGCACGTGGTCCGCACATGGCGCTGTACTGCTGCCACGTCAGCGTAGAGTTGTACACATTCATGCCCTTCGCACTATACACGTATGCACAGGTGAAGAGTATAACCGCTGAGATCCACACTAGAATGAGCTTGACCATGCTGCGGTGAGACACCGAGCAGGCCACGTCCCGCAGGGAGAGACTGAAACGCGTCCACAGCCGCAGAGTGACCGGTATCGCGCACACGGCCAGTGTTACCAACATCTTGGTCAGCTCTAGCTCCAGGAACCACTTGATCGCCTGAACCACAAGCATAGCAACCAGGCCCAGGGTAAGTGCAGGCAAAGCAAAGAGAAACAGGAAGTAGGCCACACAGGTGCGTATGAGGCCTACAGCTGTGGAGCTCTTCAGGAGCACCACGGAGAACTCACACCACATGAAGCAAACCATGTAGGGCACCAGGAAGCAGTAAGTTCCTCGGAATCCCCTCAGCTGAGCCATCCGAAAAAACAAGTAAAAAAGGTACATATAGAGGAGGCAGGGTATGCTAAGCTTCAGCACCACGAAGTCACTGAGCGGCACTGTCACAAAGGTCTTCCCCAGGAGCCGGAGAGCGCCCATGCGCTCTGGAAGCAGCGTGGTCATGGCACACAAGGAGGATGCCACTTCAGTGACCAGCGCCCGGCGCGTGTACAGCTCTGCCGACGGGCCGAGACTGAAATAGCTGGCTCCCGTGAAGAAGATGGCCACCGTGGCCAACTCGGAGCATGGGATCCAGGCTTTGTCAGCTACAGGGAAAGAGAAGATTACAAAAAAGACAGAGAGGATGAAATAGAGGTAGGGCTCCATGTTATTCCAACCGAAGTTGGTTTCGGCCTGCTCCACGTCCAGGCCAGGCTCGAAACGTGTCAGTAAGGCAGTAAGTGTGCGGAAGTTCTCCCAAGCCTTGCTGTTTTGAAAAACTCGCAGAGTGCAGATCACCATAGAGATGAAGGACAGGTAGAAGATGAGCAGCGGGATGACGAAGGCAAAGAAATCGATGGTGAGGTTGCTGAGGATGAAGAAGAAGATGAGGGCGTTGACGTGTTGTGTGGGGATGATGGTGCTGAGCCACTGGACCCCCGCACGTGATCCCCAGTCCACTAGGTGGTCTTTCATCTCAACCAGGTAGTGCAGCGGGAATTTCAGGATCTGTACCAGAAGAGAGAGTGAGAAACAGACAGGAGAGAGTAGGTGATTTACAGAGTGAAGCACATGGCTGCCCCAGCACTGGATGGATAAGAGTAGTGCTTTGGGTTACCATAAAGCGAGCTTGTACGTCCATCGCCCTGGATGTAGCGGTGGTGGTGCTGGGCTGGCCCAGTCCCCATCTGACCCCCAGCATCTGCCTGCAGGTGGATTTGGGTGACGCCACTTCAGCTCGGCCTCTGGGTTCGTCCTTTTGAAACCCACTCTGTTAGGACTATGCTGCAGGGCATAGAAGCACTGCATGTACTACGCTTCGGACAGCCACGTGGTTTGAAGTTCTTCATGCGGCTTCCACTACTGCTCAAGCAGCTAATGCTGGTTGGTCCCAAAGGTCAGACAATTCGGCCAAATTGATGCTGCTTATAGCGGCTTCCTTGAAATGGCAACATTAGGCACCTATGGTAGGAAAATTGGAGGGGGAATTTTCTGTTTACACTCATCTCTTGGGTCCTTTCCAAAGCTGTGAGGATCTGAATTTACACGAGTCTGGTTCTGAGAGGACCTAGGCTAAACACTGCGGGCTGGAAAGAACCCGAGTAACATGGGCTCGTGAATCATTGAAAAGGTTCTGAGTCACGGTGGACTGAGACCTTCCTGAGTATAGCTTCAGGCAAAGGCACTGTCAATCCCTCTGCCCTTCAGTCTAGCTCCTAGGACCTAGATATCAACAGTGGCGTCTCTGGCCCAGAACACCTAGTGGGGCACAATAAGCACTAACATGCAAAGTACTTGGTGAGTACACCTCACCAATTAAATCGCAAGCCCACATTAACGTAACAGGCAGGAGTAAGCGAAAGCAGAGTCAGAGATATGAGTGGCATTATCAATAACAGCATTTGAGCTCACAGAACTGGTACAGTATATTACCCTGTTACACCACATCGAATTACAAATCCAGACTTATTAAGCAGTAAATGATCACCGTTATAACACATCCAAAGTAACATATCAGAGCAGGGAAATCCATTGCTGTACGGTCCTTAACTTACAGTCAAAACAACCTTGCAATAATGCAAAACAAACGCACATAGCAACTGATCCAGGGCCAGATTCACCTGCATCTCTTTAAATCTGTGTGCCAGTGACATTCAGTCAGGAGAGTCTGCACCGGAATCTGAGTTTTCTAAATGATTAAATTTGGTCTGTATACACTCTGAAGATCTGGCGTGCATTCGCCTGACCATATACGTGTGATCAGTCACTGATGCGCTAAGAATCTGAGGGGCAGATATTGAAGCAGAACTGATCAGCACTCAGTCTGGAAACACTGGGTTTGAGCCACATTTAACAAACAAGCTTTACTTGCACAATTACAGGTACATTGGAATGCTTCTCCTCACTGACCCCATCTTACTCTCCATAGCTTGGGGGTCACAGTACAGGGCCAGCTAATGTTAAGTGTCCCCACCCACAGCTGGGGCTTGAACTAGTAACCTTCTGATCACAGGCACAGAGACTTAGCCCACCAAGCCACAATCTACCCCCATTTAGAATCCAGATCAGAATTTAACTTTTGACTCTTGTGGAAATATGGGTCAGCTTTAGTAACATTCAATGTAAGTCTGGCCCAGATATGACCCTTATCTGTTTCAAATCCAGAAAGCAGATGTGGACCAGTATTGGTCTGTTGTGCAAAAAGACACTGGGCCAGATTCGCTTTACAGATCTGTGGCAATTTCTGAACAACACTCGGCTTGGATCCAGATCAGACTCATCTTGCAATGTGGGCAGTGATGTCATTCTATTACCCTGCTAGTGGTGGCTAACATAACAGCTGTTTGAATAGACCAATGGCATCGTCTTGATGTACAGTACTATAGTCAAAAGTTTTTGCACACACTATTTTCTACATTTGCATATTACTCACTTTGCATTTACTAAAATTATACTCACTATTCTTTGTTTACAAATAAATTTACTGTATGTTCACCATTTGAGTACCTTCATTAGCAAGAAAATGTTATATTTTTGATTAATCAAAATAACCTCCTCTAGCAGTTATAACAGCAGAGAAAATTCGAGTCATTCTTTCTCAAAGGGACATTAAAATATACATATTTTAAACATATTGTTAGACTAAATTACTGATCATGTCGTGCACTGCTCAACAGCGACATCTGGTGGGCCCTGGCCACACTGACACCTGTTGTAGAGACGCCACTGGATTTCAACGATCCATATGTGATTGGCGGGAAACAATCACTTCTCTCATTCAATACTATTCTACTGTTTTTCTGCTTGTAAAACTTGCAGACATTGATGTTTTCTGCTATCTAAGTCTAGGCAGTATCATAAACCCAAAATCAAAACAGCATAATTTCACACATGGGTCTCATGCATTCCAGTGTTTTTTTTTTGTTGTTGTTTTTTTTAAACAAAAAAATGCAATAATTTTTTGGAGGGTTAGGGAATTTGTTGAAGGGTTAGGGTTAAGCTGAGCAGGCCCAAGGGATTGAACAGGTAGCATGGGCTAATTTAAACTTGCTGTTTGATGCTACCAGTTTTTGTCCTTGTGTGTGAGTCGTAAATGCAGGACACACAGCACACAGCTTCTCAACAAGACTGAGGTTCCCACTAATGCTTCTGGCATTCAGCAGCAAAATGCCCACTGAAACGTAAGCTAGTAGGGCGGCATTATGGGTAAAAAAAAAAAAAAACTTCCTGTAGGACGCAAATCACGCAAAGAAGCATACAGCAACCAGCTAAAACATGCCACCGCCAAGGAAACGCAGCTTCACCTCCTTATGCAGGGGGAAGACCTCCCCCCCCACCTTCCCAGCAGCCTCGGCGCTGCTCTCCGGCACGGACGCGGGGGTGAGGCCTTGGGCAAAGTTTTTGGTGATTTCCACAAAATCATCCAAACCCACATATTTACCAGCTGTGGAGGGAAACAGAGCCATTCCAGACGTTGCATGCTTACTATTCATAGTCATATATACGAATCTGCAGCAGCAACATTGGGGGGGGGGGGGGGGGGGGGGGTGTTTGGGTATGTATATCACAGCATCACAATGAGCACACATGCAATAGTGACATTGTGAAAGGATGGAATGTTTGAAAGATTTTAAAATAATTTTTAAATAATAAAAGATTTCATCATTTACAATAAGACTTACACTGTTTCGGGTGCAGTTTCACAACTAAACATCCATCCATACATACACTTTCAATAACTGCTTGTCCTATACAGGGTCATGGGAGGTCTATCCCAGAGGCTACGGGTGCAAGGCAGGGAATAATTAACTTAACTAACTAAATAAATAACTGACCTATATGATACTCCATCCCCCCCCTATTTCTGACTCTCCTTCAATTCTGAAAATTTGCTCTAATCCTAACCCTCAGCACACGACTGCACGCAAAAAGCATACCGCAATAATGTCAATCTCATCAGCATGTGCACATACGAAGGCGTTTTCTTACACTTCCTGGAGACCATGCTCTCCAGCACCCTTCGCTGTGTTTGGACAGAGCTGCAGCCAGCTGCAACGGCCCCCCCTAGAACACACCCGGAAGGCAGGTTAGCATTCGCCCATGGTTTAGCCTCCACTCTTAGCGTGACGTGTCCTGTGCTCGTCCGCCTGTGTTACCTGTCTGAGCACTGACTTGGCTCACATTGTCCAGCAGCTCAGACACTGCCACCTTCTTCTTCTTGTCAGGGTTCAGCTTCCAGTACATGAGCAGTGCTGCCTTTCTCACTGCCTGCTCGAACCTGGTCTCTGCTGACAGTTTCCTCACCTCAGCCTCATTCTCTGCAGTGATGCCTGAAACCAGTCGGCACAGCTGGAAATTAGCGGGAGAACATTTCAAACTGGATTTAAGGAAGCACTTCTTTACACCGCGTGTAGTCAGAGTATGGAATAGCCTCCCTGATAACGTAGTGCAAGCTGAATCCTTGGGTTCCTTTAAATCAGAGCTAGATAAGATTTTAACAACTCTGAG
>JAODJU010000050.1:9667904-9714540 GCA_026776725.1 Gnathonemus echidnorhynchus | reverse complement strand
TCTACGCTCTCCTGGTCATAGAGAGTCACAGAGGCAGTAGTGCTCCTCTACGCTCTCCTGGTCATAGAGAGTCACAGTGGCAGTAGTGCTCCTCTATGCTCTCCTGGTCCTAGAAAGGCAACAGCACTGCTCTACGCTGCACTGGTCCTAGAAGTTTGCAGTGTCAGTAGTTCTACTCTACACTTTCATAGTCCTAGAGAATCGCAGAGTCAGTAGCTCTGGTTCTAGAGAGTCACTAAGCCAGTAGTGCTCCACATTCCCCTAGTCACAGAGTCAGTAGCACTGCTCGATGCTGCCCTGGTCCTGGACAGTCACAGAATGTGTAACACTGTTCTACACTGGTTGTAAAATATATTTATTTTACTTTATATGAAATTTTACTTTCTCTCTCACTTTCAAAATATTATCCAAATGATAAACAAGGCCCTCATCATCAAATTCATCCAGATTAAAAAAAGAAGTCCTTGTGGGTAATTATCTTGCAAAATTACTTTATAACATATAGCTACCAAATCATTTGGCTTTTTATGAGACTCCAAGTCCAGTATCAGGGTTAAAAGTCATAAGAGAAGTAGGATCAGATACAGATATCAGATTCATAAAACTGCCAAAGAGTAAGCCTTGAATTAATCACCTCCTGTAGTTTTCAGGTAATGAATATAACTATAGCAACATGCTGTACTGTCAGGTTCATAAACACACCAAAGTTCCAAGTAATTCCAGGCTTAATGTAGCAGAAAACTCACTGTGATAGGACAGGAACACAAAAGTGATAACCTACTGATCGAATACTGGTTTTACTGATTAAAAGCCCTACCAACCCATTCAAAAACAACCCATGTATAGTATACAAAGAGTTATAATTATGGAGGTATAATTATCGATACATTATTTTTCATGTAATGGCTACAACAGCCATACCGACATTTCTCAGCCTGTGTTTAACAGCCATACAGAGACTTCTAGAACCAACAGATACCTGTACCTTAACAAGGTTAAAAAAATAAGTGCTTGTTGGACGTTAAGCAGTGGCAAATATTTTTTACAGTTAAATGAAGATAAAACACATGATTCTATTTGCATCTTTGCGCCTCTACTTCACTGCTGTTACATAAGTTAGGCCCAATAGTATCTTATGCTAAACCATATGTCAAGAATTTGGGAATGCTTTTTGATTCTGATCTGGGATTTGATAAGGAAATTAACTCTGCGGTCAGAGGAACATTTTACTAACTTCTTCTGGTTTCAAAAATTAAACCTGTTCTGCCTTTTAACAATCTAGAGAAAGTCATCCATGTTTTTATATCATCTCAACTCAATTACAGTAATTCCCTTTACTCAGGTTTGTTTAAATCATCATTATGTCATTGACAGTTAGTACAAAATATCTGCTAGACTGCTGACTGGTACCAAAAGAACATATCACTCCAGTCCTAGCATTACTCTACTGGTTTCCAGTTAGCTTCAGGATACAGTTTAAAGTTTTATTGTTTGTATTAAAGGCCTTAAATGGTCTGGCGCCATCTTATGTATGCAAACTCCTTCACTGCAAATCGACCCCTCGAACGTTGAGGTCACCACGTGATCTTCTCCTGCTTGCCTCCCGGTCTCACTTAAAATGTAATGGGGATTGTGCTTTTGCAGTTTATGGTCCACAGCTGGGGAATAGTCTACCACCTCATGTTAGAGCCTCTCTGAATCTCTCTTCTTTCAAATCCCGTCTTAAAACATCTCTATTCTAGGGCTTTTCAGACATTTTGATGATTTACTGGTCTCATCGGTTTGCAGTGGTTACTCATTTAATTTTGTTTACATCATGTTTCATTTTGTGTATGTATTTTAGCAGTTTTATTCATCTTTGTACAGCACTTTGGTAAAAAAGCGTTTTAAAAAATGTACTTTATAAATAAATTTTATGTACTTATTTCTAGAAGTCCTAGAAGGCCTACAAAAGACTGTGCAACAATATTGCATGGTCTTCTGCATAAAAAAACTGCACTTAAGTCTAGTTACATAACTGCATTTCCTTGATCAGAAGACATTAGCAGTTGATGGAATGTGATGGAAGCCAGACTGAACATTTTCTAGCCAATTCTGAGAATCAGGGCGTGTGTTTTTATACTGGTCTGTGGTTATAGTCACACGGAATCAGTTTTGTACTCCTGAATAAGAGATTAAAATCATGAAGTGTGATAAAGACTTTCTTCTTGTTCCAACACTGATCACATTATACTGCAGCTCATTCTTGCTTTATTACACCCAGATACTATACTGGACCCAACAGACCACTGAGATAGTAAATGCCTTGACTGGATAGTTTTGTCAGGGATTCAATGGTACAACAACAAGGTGATTAACAGCACTGAGATGAAAGATTAACCTAAGAGGGGAGGGTCTGTGTGCCTTCAGTTTCTCATACAGCTACCAGCTTGGTGTTTCACATAAGGCTTTTACAGTCACGGTATCATGTGCCTGAACGAGAGCGTAGAAGCGCGGGATCCCCAGGTTACTACCCCAGTCGGCGAACCAAACAAACATTCTGTCATCAAAGTGAAACATAGTCGCACAAAGTATTAAGGGGCGTGTACACTTGTGCAACCAAAGCACTGAGGTATTTTATTTTGATTATATTTCACAGAAATTATTAGTCTTTTACATTATTTTATATATTAACAACAAAAGTTCTGGTATTGTGTCTTGATTTCAGGTTTTACATCAGATGGTGTCAGATGTTTTTCCCATAAATCACTGGGCCACAGATTAAGAAAGACATTAGTCACAATTGTATTATTTTGAAAAAAACGTATAATTCTGACTAAAATCTTAAAATTTTCACAGTGTGAATTGGGACTTTGCCATCTTGTTCATTTGGCTTCCCCTGCTGCCCCCTGCAGGATGGGCTCCCCTTTGAATCTGGTTCCTCCCAAGGTTCCTTCCTTCTAGGGAGTTTTTCCTTGCCACCGTCGCCTCTGGCTTGCTCACTGGGGGCTTCGGGCAGGGATAATGTAAAGTGCTTTGAGACAATGTAATTTTGTGAAAAATGCCCCATGCAAAATAAAACTGATTGATAACTTGGTCCGTTTTATATAAGGCATTAGATTCCAGTTATTTTCAATGTATCCAGGACAGCTACAAGTCAGACAAATCAATGTCACAGCTAAGGAGGTAAACGGCCAGCTTGCAGTGTGTGCACTGTGGCGTTGCGTCCAGAGTCTTCCCTACTTGTGACCCGTGTTCCTTAGGATAGGCTCCAAAACTCAGTGCAACCCTGTTTTGGATAAGGGCCCAGCATGAGAGTCAAAAGTCAGTTTTGCAAACATAAGTTATGCTGAACCAAAGCATCATAAAACTACATTTGATAACTTCCCTATCTATCTGGAAGCAGTACAGCTTCTCCTCAGAGGAGTCCCAGGTTTCAGCCTTTCAACAGCTGTGGAGACAGCTACTGCAGTAATTGCATTATAACTGCATTATAACTGTGTTATAAATGAGTGCATTTGGCAGCTCCATGTTGGATAGTTCCTAGGATAACCTCCGGGGGCTGCACTGGGCTGCCTGCTGTCCCAGCTTTGTCCTCTTCTGGGGGCCTTCTACAGCAGATGCAGTGGGCCATTACCACAGTAACCAGACGGTCCAGTGGCTGAAGTGAGTGCATCCAGTAGGGCAGGAAGTCCCATGTACGCAGTGCGCCGGGCAACCACCGGGGGCGCCGAGACTGCATGACATTGACAAGGGTAATAAAAAGCAACAGCAGGATAAAAGGCACCCCGACACTGATCAGCGCCCACCAGCCAGCCAACGACAAGCCGAACACTGCCAGTGGAAAGAGGACGAAGCAGACAAAGATGTAGAGCACCGCAAACCAGCGGTACTCGGCAGTACAGTTTCCCAAGGCCTTGGCCAGCTGGACTGGAAAGCGCATACAAGGCAGGATGTACCAGAGCATGATGCCGCTGACATTGAAGAAAAGGTGTACCAGGGCAATCTGGGCAGGGAGACAGCAGGCAAACACACACGAGGTAAGGGGAGGCGGGGGCTAAATGTCCATCTTATCTTACATGGGTGTGGTGTTTTCCAATCTAGAATTTTGTTTTTCAATTTTACTATTTGTTTATGTTAAGCATACTTAGAAATTTGGTCTTTCAAGAAATATACAGCTCCGGAAAAAATTAAGAGACCACTATTTTTTTTTTTTTTTTAAATCTGCCTCAATCCTGGTTCTGCTGGCAGGAGGCTACACTGCGAGGCAGGCTGCTTCGAGGGTCCAAGTTTCTAAGACAGCAGGACACAAGAATAAGGTGAAGCAGGAGACAGTGATGATGATCAAAAACCAGCCAGGAAGAGGGCAGAGGCGACTTTTTAATGCCAGAGATGACTTAACTTATCCGGCAGTGCCTCATAAATTGGAGGATGACCTCAAGTGACCTTCAAAATGAATGAGAAACATTAAATGGTGTGAAGTGCACTGCTTGGACAGTTCGTAACAGGCTCCTAGATGTTGGACTGAACTCCCATAAAGCAAGGAAGAATCAAGGAAAGAAACAGGCTGAAGTTTGCAAAAAATACATTTTACAGAGACGTATTAGCACTATCTGAGAAATGAGTGAAAATGAAAAATTCTGCTGTGGTTCCTTCATTTGTTTCCAGAGCTGTATACTCTTACACTGTCTGTGATAACGGGCGAACTGAGAGGCTGCTACCTGAAGGGAGCTGCTGAGCGTGCCTGCAGGGCCAGCCAGGGCCGCCAGGATGGCAGTGGTGGTGGTTCCGATGTTGGCGCCCAGAGACAGAGGGTAAGCCCTTTCTATGCTGATCACACCAATACCTGCAGGGATCGGACTGTATGCGTCATAAAGCATCCTTGAGTGTGAGAAAAGCGTTACATAAACAAACATTATTATTATTATTATTGTTGAGACATGAAGACACAAACCCTGACACTCAGAAACCAGCCTGTAAGATGTAAGCATCACTCACCAACCAGAGGTGTGATTGCAGAAGTAAACACAGAGCTGCTCTGGACAACAAAGGTCATTCCTGCCCCGACAATGATGGCTAGGTAGCCCGTCACCCAACTGAAGGGGAAGGGGAAATCTGAAGGGCAGCAGGCAGAAAGAAGAAGGTGACTTTAGGGAATTGATGCGGATGATCCGTCTTAAAATATCACGTTCTCAGATGAATATACACCATTGGCTCACTGGTAATATGAACACAATTTAGCAATAATCAGCTCCAAACTCCGATGGTTCTACATTCTTTTTTATGAATTAGTAATTCAATCCTACATGTAAACATAATCTCTCATGCATACATACAGTGAAAATTCTCTTATTTGGGCATCCACAGGCAATATTTTAGCACAATGTGTCCTTCTAAATGAGCCCAGGGAAGAACATGAACAGATACACACTCAATAACTGCCTTAAGATCAAACAGTGTGCCTACACCTGTCGATGACTCATTGACTGAGTAGTTGTGCTGATGACTGAGTACCTGCAGACGTGCAATTATGACTCCAGATTTGCTCACCTGTGTTAATAATCTTTTTGATAACCAAAGCCACTTGGCCTTTCAGCACCGAGTTGAGAATCTTGACAATGAGGATGAGGCAGGTACAGAGAAGCAGCAGAGATAACGCCAGCAGAATGAGGCCCACTGCCAGGTCTGGCAGGTTGGCATTGGCAAACATATGAGCACCTGAGGCAGCCAAAACCCAGGTTATTAGTTAATGATTTATGTCAAAAGTATCACGGATGAAAATTTACTGCAGAGGTTTGGCTCCTGATCATAGCACCCTTGCCGGGATCTTCTTTGTACAGACTGTCCCAAGAAATGTCCAGGGTTTATTAACAGCAAATTAAGCAGTTTCAAAGAGTCATTTAAAGGGCATGGTCCTGGAGAGATCGCTACTCACCAATAAACATGGTTATGTAACTGCAAACTATAAACCAGAGATTCAAAACCAGAGCCCTAATTAATATTATATACATTACATTCCAGAGCATACATACATTTCTTGAGGTTGACCGTCTCCGAAACGTTCTTCAGGGTCCAAGTTAAGTTTCCCGTGACCCAGCAGAACTCAGGTGAGGTGCAGTTCTCTATGCTGGGCACCGTCACATTTTGCAAGGTCTGAAAATTAAACAAGAACACTTATGTATCTATAACAACAAAACTATGACACTGCATTGTACCACATGTGAAGATAAAGGTGACATATGTGAAATACAGAATCGTAAGCCTTGCACTTTTCACCAAATGGAAGCAGTACAGTAAAGTTTTTTTCTGAACTGTTATTGTGGTTATGGACTGTGGTGCTCTGCATAACCACGTAGAAACCTTTTACCTGACCAGTGTTCATTCACCCCCTTTCCTGCATTTATGACAATTGTCATTGTGGTATGTTTACTATATGTGTCATGTGACGCATGTTGATCTTTACTGTCGTTAGTGACTCTTCTGTTTACTGTATTTTGTGACAGTATACCATGTTCAATTTTCTGAACGTAGAGTGCTTATAATACAATCTGATCTTTTGTGCAGCAATCTATTATGTGGGAAAGTACTATTTGGTTCCAAATTAGTTTGCTTGAATACTGTGCCAGTCTCTGCTGCGTTTACGCTACTTATTCAGATTGCTGTGCATAGAGCGTTTCTGTGATATATTACCGTGTTGGTCTCTGTTTCGCACCATATCTTGATAAGACTCCTGTTCTTGGCTGAAGAATCCCCAGTAGCAATGTCGTTTAAAACATCTTCATCCAACTAGGCACAAAAAAATGAAATTTCATCTGACGTGGAGCATATTTTTGGCTTTACATGTATTATCTCAGATTACTTATGTCTCTATGTCTACATGGTAACCAAACATATTTTTGAAAGTCAAAGTCAATTAAGAATAATAAATACGACACCTTGCCTAGATACATACATGTACACTGCCTCATTAATAGCCACCATTGATAAACTCATTCGTAAAATAATTTAAGGAACACAGTCCTTTCCACAAAGCACAGTGCCAGAAAAATCTTCCTAGGGGTATTTCTCCTCGTCAGACATCAGAATACTTTTAAAGAGGAAAAAATAGCTAAAAATAAAAAATCTCATTCTAATTGCCCAGAAAACTGAAGTACACTTATCGTTCAACACAGCAAAGCACAAGGCTAGGACACCAGTGGAATGGCTATATAACAAGAGGGTAAGAAGGTGGCCCAGCAATATCCTAACCCTGCACCCTAAGCCCTACACCCTAAGCCCTGCACCCCTAGCCCCAATCGTATTATAAACCTGTGACATCACCTGGAGGAGGCTCTCTCACCAATGTTCACCTTGAACTTTGAGCTAAAATGGCTTTGCAAATATTCCCCAATCAGAGCATTCATTCAAAGCAAAAGGTGCTTCAGTTATCCTGGGGATATGCACATTTATCAAGCCTATATCTGCTTTTCATCATTTACATAGAAAAAGATATATTTTTTACTTTGTATGCTACAATACATCTCCCCTGGATCTCAAGAGGATATGTATGGACTCTCCATCCCTGGATGCTACGTGTCGTAACGATACGTCGGCGACAGTAACCTGGATGACGGCGTTGGTGAGCGGGTCGGTGATGACGCTGAGCAGCTGGGGGGCTTGCTCGCCACTCTGAATGTGCAGCGAGTTCACCAGGAGCCCGGTGAGCCTGTAGAGGTATCCGGAAACCACCTCCAGGGGCAGCAGGACCAGCACTGACAGCCAGTTGAAGAAATCGTGCACAGTGGCCCCAGCAAAGGCCCTGCAGACAAGCATCATATTTGACGGCATTGAAAATTGTTTCCGGGAGACCAAAATTTTCCGGGTTTAAAAACGGCGTAGTGCGCATCCTCACCGGCGAAACACATCGCGGTCTCCTGCCTGTGTCAAGGCTACGATAGTGTTGGTGACAGAAGTGCCAATGTTGGTCCCCATGATGATAGGGACGGCACTCTGGACCTGTAACACTGACAAAGCAGAGCCATCCTTACCACCATACTTAATTCATACGTTTGAATGAAATTAGGGTGTGACTTAGAACAGGACCATCCTTAGCCCCAGTTATTTATATATTTTCCCCGGAGACACTAATCTGAGTCATATATATGCATGCAAACCAATACAAGTGACATCCGTGTCACCGTCGGTCCTGCATGCTACTCTAGCAAATACACTGCTGATGACGTTCTATACTCACAGCCAGAGGACACCATGCTGACGACGATGGAGGACGATGTACTGGAGCTCTGTACCAAGAGCGTCACAAGAACCCCGATAACCAAGCCAGCCAGGGGGTTGGAGAGCACGGAGTTCTCCTGGAATATGTCCCCCGCAGCCTTACCTAAAAGGAACGCGAGCGATCCTTATTCACACCATTACCGGAACAACAAACACCGACATAATCACACTGTCAGTTATGTATGTAAACTGGATGACAGTACTTCCATAAAGAAACATCTAAAGGGATGAAAGAGAAGGTGATGAGGTGCGGGAGCCGCGGCAGGAGCCCCCAACTCCCACAGAGAAAATCATTTGGACATACATTTGCCTGTCCGTGTTATTTTGCGACTCATACCTCCAACGAGCTGGAAAGCGGAGCTGAGAACATCCAAGGAGCAGACAAACATGTAGAGGAAGCCAAGTAGCAGCACAAATTTCCCGCCAGAGACCATCAGCCTGGCAGCACTTCCTTTTCTGTCTAGGTCTGTCTCAGACAAGAAACCAAGACTGCATCAGTGTCTGTCCTGCAGTTTTAGGCAATGCCGGCTCGTATAAATCATCCAAGACAGACTAATCATACATTCAATGACAAGGAAAATGGAAACATTTATACAAGTTAATTTTAATGTAAACCTGAAGAACATTTTTGGCAAAACCATAAACATATTTAAGTATAATGTCTCTTCTATCAATTTATTGACTTATTTTCAAATATGAAAAATACAATGACTGTTAAATTCTGTTTGGGGTATTTCATAAAAAAATGTTTACATTTCTTAAAAATCACCAGAACCCCCTAGAAGCTTCCCCCCATTTGTCTTCTGTTCTTTATTCATTATTTATTGTCATTGTTGCTGCCTTAAAATGCTCTATCACCAGCTAATGACACTTTTTGGAATCCTTGTTAAGTGCATTGGGGACACCGTGTCAGGAAAGGCACCATAAAAATTTTATCAAATGATCATGTCATTTTTTGGGATAAATACTCCATAAAATTGTAAAGAACCGTGAAGCATTTCATATGTAATAATTTAGGGAAACTTGTGATTTCTGTACCCAGCTAACTATTTGGTCAAAAAGGGGGTGTTATAGCACATGTGTGTGTTATTCGAACGAAGGGATTTTCACGCTCACCTGACCACGCAACTCCATTGTCCTGAAGTTCAGGAGCATTCCACGGATCCCCTTGGTCTTTGAGATCAGCTTCCAGCGCCTTCTCAATCAGCACCACGTCTGAGTGGCCCAGACGGACACTGGGAACATTAGGGGCCATCTTTGTGTCTGTAGGGATTGTAGTAGAAGGCAGAGCTAACATTCAAACACACTCAGAAGCACCTACACACATTTAGCCACAAACAAAACACACAAGCACAGAAACGTGCAAACAGAAACAATGATCAACACAAGTTGTACAAATCCTAACCATACAATTATACATTCAGACACAAACACAAACACAACAATACATACAAAGTATATGAGCAAGAAGAACAAACACATACACAGCAGGGGAAATAGACTGCACAGTAAGACCTACTTAATTAGGTTTTTCGGGCACAAACACCTTATCCATTTTCTGCCAGCAGAAACAGAAAATACTATGTTGTCTCAGAGTTCTTCAGGTTCTTACTGGAGCACAATCCTTATTTCTGCAATTGTTTTAATGTCCAAATGACAATGACATATTTGAATATCTGAAATCAAATATTTGCCAGCACTGAGATAATCCAGACCCTGTGCTATATAGTCTTACCTTCACCAGCAGAAATCTGAGCCAAATCAGTACATTTCGTATTTATAAATGCAAAGTTACCAGCAGACTTGGGATAACCCACTATCCTGAAAGCAGTACAGACCTGGCTGCCGCATTCGGAGTTCTCCTCTTTTTCTGACCGGTGTGAGAGGCTATGATGTTCAGCTTTACCTGTGGGATTACCTGCCCCTAGAACAATTTACTTACAGCTTTTATAGTGCTGAGGTAATGTGCACATGGCACTGTATTCCACACACCTGTGCTCAATATGCAGTCACAATAAGCTCATTTATGCTTCTCCAATAGAATTTCTGCTTGTTTATGGAAGACCACCCAATCACAATCATTCCTGGCTCTGTCCGTAAGACTGCCCAATCACAATCATTCCTGGCTCTGTATGTAAAACAGCCCAATCACAATAAGTTCTCCTATACCCCTAACAGAACTCCTGCCTGAATATGAATCATACTGGAGGAAATATTGATCATGACATAACATCTATTCATTTCAAAGTGATTATTTCATACTAAAAAAAAAAAAAATGTTCTGCTGATATTCCCCCCCCAAAGTTATTTGATAACATCACCCCCTGCTGGCTGAAAAGGGTTATAGCAAAAGACACTTTACATTCATCAAACAAATTTGCTCCAGATTCCTGGTTTGCAAGTTGTCCCCAGACACGCCAAAGCCTCCCAGCTATCAAAACACGAGTTTCACCGATTTCTTTTTGTTTTTACAAAAATTAAGCTCGCACTAGCCAATTATTTTGGAGTATGAAAATAAATCAAGGTTCTTTCAATTTAACCATTTCGTTTCAAAGGGCATACTTTGTTTTATTTCCTAAAAATTACTAGTCGTATGTTATTTTTTCATCGTCTTAGTTCTGACTTATGGTGACAGTCTTGATAAAATATGTAATATAATATTTAAGAAGCAGTTCAAAATGTCGCATTTAAACTAAAAAAGTCACGCTGCTAGTGAAACGCATCACTTCTCAGGAGATTCTGGCTAACCAGCAAACTGGATGCATTTGGTTCTGACAATTCTGTGGCGATCCTGCAGTCACAGCACCACCCTAAGACCTTTAATATAATAAATATTTATACTTTATATATTCATATATATTTTAAACTAGTAAATACAGATGAAAAAATGTATGCAAAAAGATCTTTAATTAGGCTACTAGAAACACACATAATGTCCTGTCCCACCTCGTTTGTACATCTTGTCTTAAGAGTTTGAGGCATTTTATAGTCCTATTTGAATATCTTTCAAGTAAGGATATGCAAGTGTCAAATGCTTAAAATGCCACACATTTTTTCCTTCTACTGGCAACAGCATCACTTACACTATCACTGTATCACAAGTTACAGCGACTCCCACACCATCCATTGTTTTTTTTCATATTACTCGCATTGTCTCGCACAGTTGCGTGCAATTTTGTTTAGTGGGATTTTCCACTAAACCCTACTCCCACCTCTCAAAACTTCGCTTTTACAAACATTGCAAATCGCTGTTACTAGTTGCTGTTAAAAGCGTAAAATACTTCTAGGTTCGTCACCCTCTGATGCTTTTACGCTCCTCGTACTGCGTAGGATATGCGCATGACATCACAGTAGGCGGCCGTCACTCCGCTTGTATCCACTGAGTAGCAAAACAACGGAATGGCAGCGTTAATGTTCAGCTTGAATGCCGCAAAATCTAAAACGGGAAAGAGCGAATCATTGTACAAATAGACTTAACACGAAACAGGAGCTATCTTTTTAGAGACT
Source organism: Gnathonemus echidnorhynchus (assembly GCA_026776725.1). NCBI lineage: Eukaryota > Metazoa > Chordata > Actinopteri > Osteoglossiformes > Mormyridae > Gnathonemus > Gnathonemus echidnorhynchus. The sequence goes on along the minus strand of JAODJU010000050.1, from coordinate 9,702,780 downwards.
ACCAAAAACTAAATAAGTAATGGACGTGGATCAGCCACGTATTACCGATACCTGATCCGTCAAATAGGTCTGGATCAGTGCCAATACTAATCCAAATATCGGATCGGTGCATCTCTAGAACTAATGCCCGAATTCTGTTGACCTGCGTACTCAGGGCCAAGAATGTCACCAGCGCAAGGCTATAGGCAAATGTGGGAAAATTACTGACACCAGTTAACCTGACTACTTGGCCTGGGACTATGGGAGGAACTGCACGGACCATGGGGAGAACATACAATCGACACAGAGGTGGAATTCAAACCTCCAAACCAGGAGACGCAAGGCAACACCGCTAACCACTGGACAGCTTAAGGACAGAATATTTATCCTTAAATTTCAATCGCAGCAATAATCAAAAACTCAAACTAAGATGGCAATTGACAGTGGAAATAAGATCTCAAAGAGCAGGCTGTGACCAATGGATCCTGGTGGGAGAAACATCTTGTAATCCCATTTAACGATGTGCAGCATTACTTGGCAGTAGGGATGTAATCAATGCTCAAAATCAACCCTCTGCTTTGCACTCTGTTAGCATACAGCAACTTTCTCGGAGGATTACAGCTAGAACTCCGCCTTGTCCTTGAATTCTGCTGAAGGTCACGAGATATTCATTTTAAATTTAAGCTTATCCTGGGGCATTTCTGCATGTGTCACTCATCAAATAAAACACAGAGTGCAAAACAAGAAGGGCTCCTCACACTGAGCAAATGGCGCACGGGCACACAGTAGCCAGATAAACAGACCCACATTAATACACACAAACATTTCAGAACGATTCAGAATTCAAATTCATTTATTAAATACTAAACACTGCTTCGGTTCAGTAATCCTGCCCTTCATGTTCTTAACTTCTGAATCCGTAAAATGAAAACCAACAGGATAAATGAGTTCTGTGCTTTCAGCCATGCAGGCTGTGGATTGAGCATTACAATTGCTGAACCACCATGTAAAACACAACATTCCAGCCTCACCTGAGGGATACAAAAATATTCTTTCACGTTAAATTAAAAAAAAAAAAAAACATTTTATAACTGGGCGAAGGAAGAAACCAATGCTGATACAGAATGAAAATGGCTGCTTTCGCCTACATACTTGCTCAAAAGGCAAATGTGCATATTCTTCTGACGATTTAAAATCCTATTTCAGACACACAGAGAGTAAATGTCTTGGCCAAGACCAGGTTCAATGCAGTTAAACAGTCCAAAACGGCCTCCAAAGCCCCTCTAGCTCAGATCAGAGCTGATCAGCCTCTCAATGTCATGTTGGTAGGTCAGGCGGACGGGGTCCCAAGGTCAGTAAGGCAAGCAGCTGCCCTCAAGAGACTCTTTCCTGGAGGGGTGGAAATGTGTATAGCAGTGATTACCCCACACACAAACAGCAAAAGGTTGCACTACTAACATCTACCACCCGTTCAACAGAAAAAAAAACAGGGGAATAACAGGGGTTCCCAAAGAATCCGCCTATCCCGAGCCTCCAGGCTCCGGGTTCAGGTTCTTGGTGCTGGGAACAATAGGGTCCAAATCGTCCAGGGTAGGTTTCCTCAATAATCAATAAAGTGGGTTCAAAGTACCCAGGTTCAGGTCCTAGTTAGTAGGCAGAAGTCCAAACCACAACACGTTTCCACTGCAGAGAATCCAAGCCTTTGTGTCCATAGCAACTCAGGTCAGACTCCAACCATCTGACTTTTAGGTCACTGAAGATACAAACCTTGTGTCTGAAGGTTTTATACAGAAAGCCATCGGCAGAAATGGCTCAGAAGATGAACATGGAGCTTCAAAGTTCCTTCTGTTAGTTCCGAGGAGATGCCACCCCCCCCCCCCCACCCTCCTGCACCATCGGCGCACACACACGACTTCAGCTCAGCGGGTACAGCCAGAGGCAATAACACAGGATGGAGAGGTGTGACAAAAACATCACAAATAAAGATTTAATAAAAAAGGAAAATCCAAAGTCCAGACTGATCCTGCGCAGTGATTGCAGAGCCACCAGGAGAGTTACCACACAAGGCACCTATGAAAGAGGAGGCCGATGCTCAGATGCATAGCTAGTCTGGCCGTAGGATGGGAGTCTTGGGTAGAAATTCTATGAGTATGACCTAGAAAGAGAGAAATGACATCATACTCAAACAGTCTGAAGAATAAACACCATCTTTACAAGACAGAACACTGGTCAGTGTAAACTAAACAATGCCATGCCTGTGCAACATTATCATTACCAGTTCCCCTCCGTATTAAACTGAACTGGGCCAAAAACGGCCGGCCACCCTGACGCCACCATCCCAAACAGAACTTCAGCGACAGAATTCATGTCGCAACAGAAGAATGACCCCCAACCACATCAGGTTACAAATATGCAAGTCGATATACTGCAAAATATACAGCTAAAGCTTCCATTTTAATTGCCACTAACAATTCCCAAAACTGGAAAACCGCTATTCTCCTAAATCCTGTCTAATATGGCAGAGCCCATTACCTGTATGAAGCAAAGCTTTCTTACACTGGAATTCAGATTTATGCGATAATCTACCAGCCAACCAGATTCAAACACACAGTCTACATTTAAACTAATATTAAAGGTAGATCGCTTCGCTATCTTTACAAATAGGTGCTAAGTAAAAGGACGGATCCTATATTTCAGAAGATGCCGATTTTGGGGAGCAAAACTTACATATTCCATCATGTTGTTGGTTTCACATTTCCTCTGGCTCAGTTTCCAATGCAGACAAAGCTGTGGAGATACACTAGGAGGTTATGGTTCCACTCTGACTGCCATAGCAGAACTTAAGCATTCCCAACACACCTTACAGCTCATTACACACTCACCCTTCTCTCCCTACCGTACTCACCTTGTGGTACAGCCTACTGTTTTCCCATTCCAACAGCTTCTCTATGGACCGTCGAGTCTATTAAAAAAAAAAAAACCTTTAAATACAAAGCGGGACCCAAGAACTTCATGGTTGGTTATTGAGCCTGACATCTTTGAGGCTTTGTGGCGTAGACTGATAAACCTACCAAACCAACGAGACTAAATTAGAGCCAACAGACACTGCGGTACAAACAGTACATCGGTGGAGGGTGATCTCAGATGAAAATGCTTATTCCCACTGCCACCAAGAACCAAGCCGTACCCGAGCTGATGCAGCCCAGCTCACTATCAGGTGCCGAAAGTGTGACAAACCGAGCTGGTTGTATCAACACCACCTGATTGGTCGAAATGCACAGCGATACCGATGTTCTGTGTATGGATTGTCTCATGGAAAAAAGTAATATTCTATACATTATTCATTAATAGTAGCATTGCATATGACTGGATGCTCACCCTCTTGCTGAGACAGATGACTGGCCACATACTGAGGCCCAGTGAGCAGCAGCAGCACAAACAGCCACAGATCAGCCAGCGAACATTGACTGGCAGAGTCTTCCTCAGGCAGCTGTTCACCCTGCTGATGCTAGCTTTAAACTCCTCTGGCGCCACCTAGGGGACAAGAAACTCGGTAAGTTTTCTATCGGCATGAACATGAACTATAAACTGCAACCTGAGACTAAGAACAACACTCACTTTTCCAGTCAGTGATGATGGAAATTCTGACTCAAACTTGTTGCTGAGCCCAAACCTGTGGATGAGATACAGATCAGTGACTCTTCAGAAGAAATTTAAGAAAAGCAGCAGAGCTCTACCAGTTACACAATACTGTTCTCATTTATCATTGTGTAGTTTTGGGGGTGGTGCGTGGCTCAGTGGGTTAGCATGTTGTGTCTGTGATCAGAAGGTTGCTGGTTCAAATCCTCAAACAAAGGCTCTTAATGCCCAAACGCTCCTAGCACTCGCCAAAACTACTTTCTAAAATGCATGTGGTATTGGATAAAGTGTGCACTAAATAAATGCAATGCATACAGAAGCCGCGGATACAACCAGGAATGAGTACAGCTAAACTGTGGAGGACCAGGGACAGCAAACGCTACAAACAAAGCAAGAACCAAATAAGAGCAATTCAAAGACAAAGGCAGAAGGGACCGTTTATGATGTATGAGAGACCAACCCAAGAAACACAACTGAATCATTGAAGAATAGCTGTTGTAGATATGATGACCAGCTGTATGAACAGGGTCGAAGGTACCAGCAAATCGAATATTTCATACTGTCCAAACATTATACCAAGGTATACAGTATTTTAAAAAGCAGCACTATTCTGGCATTTTTAAATGTTGGCAATAAAATTTACTGGAGGAGAGGATGCCAATTTCAAAATACCGTGGTATGCCATATTATCTTAATAGTTGCTAAGCCAAGATAACTTTCAGACTGTTCTCTTTTATTAAAGTTTACCTGGTTCACTTCACTGCTTGCACTTGTGTTTGTTGCAATACCTCTGCTGGTCTAGGGGAATATCACTGCTGTATGTATGCACCGACCACAACCATCCACAGCAAAGTGTAGTATAAACACAAGTAGCCGTGCAGACAACTGTTCCCAGACCAAAAGCGCACATGGATAAGATTAGTATGACTGCCCTTTAGACAATTATGCTTGATTAAGCTATAGACTGAACAAATATCCTGCACTGGGACAGCATGGTTGCTTAATGGAAAGCATTGTCATTTTATACCTCTAGGGATAGAATCAGGAGGAGTTTTTAAGCTTGTCAGCTTCTCAGTCTGAAAACATGCCGTTAGGCAAATTGGCACAGTGTGTGCACATGTATTCCCCATGCTGGACTGGCAACCTGCCCAGGGAACTCCGTCCTTAGGATGATGGATATATCATGTATCACAGATACGCTGTTGTAAAATAAACTATTTAATGTAACAACAAAGACCAGTTTGTTTGAATAAGGAAATGTATTGGCCCAATGCTGCCCCCCAGCCCTAAATGACGACACTGCAATGCAGAATGGTCAGCACTTCCTCAACAGTCTCCTCAACTTTTAACAAATATCGTTTTCAAGTTAAAAGACACAAACGGCGGAGTTCAATACACAGTACGTCGTTTTCAGAACAAACGCGCATGCGCACAGCCAGGCAGCGAGTCGGTTGCCTTGCGGCATTCTAAACACCAAATTACGTGAATGTATCATCACGTTACAGATACCTAATAGCCCATCATATCTAGGCCCTTGGCACTGTTCGCCAGGTAACCGTATTAGTATCAGACTCTGTGAATCAGACATTGAGAGAACACAACAAACCCCCAGACAAGGAAAATGCAAACTGGCCGCTGTTTCACCCAATTATCTTCCAAACAGCAGTAGCCATTTTCTCCAACGCCGTGAAACATAAACCCGCAGACGGACAGGCGACCGCGCTGCGCTTACTGCCCCACACTCGCGCCGATCCTTACACAGTGACGTGGCCGGATCCGCGCACCACCACCGGGTCCGGCGAGTACTTCAGCAGCTGCTCCTCGGCGGCCCTGTCTTCGTCCTCCTCTTCCTCGTAGATCTCGTCAAAGTCTTCCATCCTCCCCGACTTGTGAATTTCAATGCGAAAAGAACTGTGAACAAAATACTATTCTTATACTAGTCTTAGCGGAGACTACAGCCTACACAAAGCGAAAGCGGTAGCAGAAACCTCGGCCCCGAGAGTTTCCTCGCAGCTCCTTGTTGAAACAACAACATCCGGACCACGGAAAGCAAGTCAAGCTGTACAACGCGAACTCCGGCTGTAATCTCGCGAGAAGTCACGACGTTTGAGGCATAGAGCCCTTAATGACGTATACTTAAAGTATGCATGTAGTTTTTTTTTTAGTTTTTTTTTATTAAGCATATGGAAATATAGCTACAAAACAAGATAAAGGAGTAGTAGAAGTATATAAGGAAATAATTTCAGCTGATAATGGTGGATGATGCTTCTACACTCGAGTAATACCACGTTCCAAATTAACACCCTGTTGAAAAAACTGGTTAAAAGCTGGTTAAGCTAGTTAACCAACTTATGATTGTTGACCAGCTTAAGGTATGTTTTCGCATGATGGTTATTAGCAGGTCATACCATGATGGTCATTCTGGCTGGTTTAGCTGCTCATACCAGCATGACCAACTTGTGACCCACCCAGATAAAACCATCAAAGAGAAGCAAAAGCTGGGACTTAACCATACAAAACCATGGTGGACCACCTACCACCAGGCAAGTCACTGAGGAACAGATTCAGATGTGCGTAATGCTTCGATTCCTCTGTAAGCAGGACATGGGTCACTAGACCAGAGATGATGTATCACCTGCTCACAGATTTGTCTAACAAACGCCTCCTTATCTGCCCTCAGAGCCCTCACAGCCGTCCTCAGTTCCTGGTACAGACTGCACTCAGGTTCTCATCGTTGAGGTGGTTTGTCATGTGGTGGGTGCAGCAATGGGTGCATGCTCCTTACTTCCCCACAAAAAATGTGTCCTAGTTTTTCAGAAATCAAACGTGGCAAGCGGTTAGTTAGTGTGTCTATGAAAGCATAAAGAGTTTACTTTTGATTTCTGTGCATGAAAGAAAGTGATGTTTCCTTTTTTGTGCAGAATTAATGGAAGCACAATGCCTTTCGTGGACAGAAGGCTAAAAATGTATCCACTTTCGTGAATAAAAGGGTCGTATCATTTACAAAATGCATTTTGCAGAGGAAATAAATTTTATGAATTTCTAACTCACAAAATCAATTTCCAGAAGTAAACTTTTCATGCAGGCAATGCATTTGTGTAGCCAAGAAATGCATTTCTTTTGCAGAGTGACGAAACACACAGAGTGGGGGGGGGGGGTAGTACCTTCCAATGACCAGAAGGTGGAGCACCGGCGTTGATTTTGCAGACCCGTGTAATCCCAGTTTACTAAAGTCCTCAGGACGCCCTTTGAGAACATTTCTCCTAATATTACCTAAAAGTTTGTTTGTGGAGTCCTTTAGATCTCATACTTTGAAAAGAATATTTTATTATTGTTTTAAAGGTAGTACTGTACATTCTAAAGAAAGTTTAAAACAAATTTTCTGGTTCCAGAATGAAAGCAAAATTGTTACCTGATATGTTTACATGTGTCTGAAATCTCAAAAGTAACCATACAGAACATAAGTCTTTGTAGCAATCCTCCTATCCCTTTGAGTTTTGGTAATTTACTTTTAACTATGGAGGTAAGAAGTCCCACAGTGTATTGGATGATGAAATGCCTGAACAACAGACAGCAGTTTGTGAGGCTGTATGTCAGAGGTGGTGGTGAGCAACACTGAGGCATCTCAGGAAACCACCCTGCCCACATAAAACAAAAACACAGTTCAGCCAAACAAGCATTTTTCTTATTTCATTTATATATGACAATGCTAGATTGTTTTATATGTTCACTGTAGGTCATCTTATATGGTTATGGCCTCATTCATACCAAAAAACACACGACATGTAAGGCACGCAGGGGAAAACCCCAAAGAAAAATATGTGAAATCCATGTAAAAGTTTTATTTTACCATATGTGATAACATATGGCTTTAGTAGGAAATACATGTTTATTGTTTCTTAATTATTATTCTATTATTCTTATGAAAGACATGTATGGTTTTACAGTGTTGGAGTCTTTTTTGGTATGGTAGATGTAGGTCCAGGTAATATTCTCCATGGTCAGAGGTGGATACTTGCCCAGGGAAATTTTTTAAAGTGGCATAGGAGATGTGCTATCTCCATCTTCACCATGATGAGGTCAGCCTTGAGGCATGGGTGGGCCCAAGACGGACAGTCCCTCATCATAGCTCTAGGAGGCTGCAGAGTCCTTGCTCTGTTTAGGCCCGCCTTTGCGCACCGCCAGCGTCTTGCTTTTCTGTAGGGGTGTGCTCCCTTAGCCTTACCTCAATAGGCCTACCCACAAGGCAGTGGGGCTATTTGCCCATAGCTGTGACTAACTTTTCATCTGTCAATGTGTCTGAGGTTTATGACATAATCTCTGCTGCTAATTCTGCCACTTGCTGTCATGGATTGCTCAGGGGAAGCCCCTATGACATCACGCGGGGCTCCCCTGCCACGCCCCCAGGGTTTCCCTAGATGAGAGACGAGCAGCGGCCGGAGCGCTTCTTCCACACCAGTCCTGAGAACCGGCAGGACCGGTTTCCGTATGCCCTCCTCTTCCAGCTGAGATCTGTGGGAGTGATTAGAGAGCCTTTTTATTCGCATCTGGCACGTCAACCAGATGCGAGATCTTCAGCCTTCAGTGCGAATTTCGAGCGTTTATTCCCTGCCTTTCTGTACCTCTGCCTGCCTGTTCCCCTGACCTCTTTTTTTTTTTTTTTCGACCACCGATTCTCAGCCTAGCCCTCTTACTGCCGACACCGATCGCCTGACCCCTGCCTGTCCCCGGATTACGAGCCCTGCCTATTCCCCTGGATACCGACGCTGATCCACCGACCCCTGCCTGTTCAATCTCCTGGTTTTTTTTTTTTGATAATAAAGCCTATTATCGTGTCCTCCTTATTTTTCCGGTGCCCCGCCCTGACACTTGCTCACTAGACCCTCTTCCTACACCTCTAACTAAGAAATGCCTCTCTGTGCTTGCTCCCCTCCTGACCACCCTGTTCAATTTATCCCTAGCCCACAGTCAAGTTTCCACTGCTTTCAAAGTAGCGGCCGTCACCCCCATCCTTAAAAAGCCCGGCCTTGACCCATCTAACCTTGCTAACTATCGCCCGATCTCTACTCGTCCTTTCTTCTCTAAAAAACTAGAACGTTTAGTTTACTCTCAGCTCCTTTCCTTCTGGCAAAACAATAGTATCTTTGAACCACTTCAGTCTGGTTTTCGCCAATTCCACAGCACAGACACCACTTTAGTTTTAAATAATCTACTAGTTGCAACTGAGCAATACCTTGGTCTAGTGCACAAGTTAATATATTGGCTTAATCAGCCTGAGGTCCGGGACTACCCCGTGGCTCGGGCTCTAGCCGACCGGAGCAGGGACATCCTTGAGAAGATGTCCCTGTCTGAGGACTCGCACCTCGCTGAAGAGGTGCAAGGCATTTTGCAGCAGCTAAGGATAGGGGTGGCAGAGTTGAAGATGCGGCAGGTAGCCCTGGACAGCAGACTGCCCTATAGTCAGTTGCAAGAGCTACCAGAGGTGCCCCAGACTCCTCCGAAAGCTGCAGGGAAGAAGTTGTTCCCTCCAGTTCTTGACCCTCTGGCTCCAGTCCCCCTGGTTCTTGACCCTCCAGCTCCAGTCCCCCCAGTTCCTGCGCCAGCCCCCGTGCCCCCGGCCCCCATCCCCAAGGAGGTCCCTGATCCCCCGGACACTGCTCCCATGCACCAGGCTCCTGTCCCGGAAAAGGCCCCTATTTCCCTGGTTCCTTTTCCCAAGTCCCCAGCCTCTGTCCCAGAGGATGTTCATGACTGTGTCCCAAAGAGGAAGAGGACACCTGCGCCGCGGTTGGGTCCTTCCCACCGTGCCCCCTGACTCGCCTTTAGTCCCCCTGGCTCCAGCTCGGCGATCGTCTGGGGGTCCGCCTGCTCTGACTCGTCAGTCACCTGCACCTTCGCTGGCTGTGGCTACACCTTCGTCTGCCGCAGCTTATGTTCCCTCCTCCCCACCGCCAGTATCCCCTTCGCCTCCCTCCTCTATCTGTCCCTCCACCTTCCTCCTTGCCCCCTTCGGTGTCCCCTCCAGCTCCTACCACGTGGTTGGCCTTGCGGTCACCTGCTGCCCCTGCGGCTCCCATTTTCCACCTGCCTGGGTTCTCTCCAGCTCCCCGTTTCTCCCTGCCTTTGTGTCCCCTGCCTTTGTGTCCCCTGTGTTTGCTCCCCGTCCCTCTGTGCCTTTGTTCCCTCCTGGTCTCTTCCCTCCTTTTGCCCCCTGCTGTTGTCCCTCCGTTGTTTCTGTCCTTGGTGCCCCTGTGTCTGTCTACATTCCCTATAGTGTACCAGTTGGTGTCCTGGTTGTCTTTGTGAGTGTTCTGTGTGTCGATACTGTTCCCCGTGCCTCGTTAATGTTTTTGCTTTTGTTTCCCTAGGTTCTGTCATGTCCCCGGTTGTGTCTCCACTCCCCTTAGGCGCACCCAGAGTGCACGCCTTTGGGGGGGGTCCTGTCATGCTCCGCTCCTCTTGTGTGCCATGCCCCCTCATCTACCTTGTGTGGAATACCTATGTGACCAGTTGTTTCGAGTAGTTGTTATTAGTCCTGTGTATTTCAGTCTGCGTTTAAGTATGTTTCTCCAGTTCGGTCATTAACGTTGTGACATCTGTATGGTCCTGAGTGTGGTTAATTCCTAATAAATCCCTTGTTCCCCGATTCTTCATCTCCCTGCTCCTGTTTCCCCGGTCTAATCCACAACAAGTCCGTTATATCCAAAGTTGCTGTATGCTCACAACACAACTACAGGACACCATTTACTCATGCCACACCCCAGCAGACACACTTGTGGTATAGATTATTATTGTCATGACCTGCTCGTTCAGTCCTCTTGTGTGCCTGTTAAGATGGAAGCAGAATTGGGAGTTACGTCAGTCTGCGGCAGCGCTGGATTGTTTACGGCACACTACTTGCCGGGCCGCAGCCTCCAGAAAGCAAGAGTTCCAGAAGTTTGCCCGCGCTCCAAAGAGAGAGACATTTTATAGTTATTGTCTTATGTACCCCTTTTGGTAGTTTCATTTTCCTGTCCGCGATTATGGGTGTGCATTTATGACGTTCAGTAAGTAATGATTTCTATACTTTTCTATACTAATGTGGTTGATTTATTTCTGTATGCGTAGTGTTGGTGTAGTTTACCAGATTGCTTATATGGCAGCCTTTTGGATTTACATGCCCTGTTATGTTGATGTAGCAATTTGTCGTGTGTCGGCATAAGTATGCGGGAATTATAAGTTTGTTACTGCTATTAATTGAGTTAAGGAAGCGCCTCCAACTTAATATATAGTTCATTTGTGATCCTTCGGTGCTATCTTGTGGACATACTTGGAACTGCCCTAATTCAGTTACCTTTTCCAGAATGTTCAGTTGTTATTCCCTTTATTGGTTTATTTCAGAACCACGCCCACAGAGAAGTATACTGGACTGAATGGTGCTTACTGTTAGTTGTTGTTCTGTAACCACAGAATTGCAAGTAAATAACTTAAACCCACCTCGGCTGTGATCCCAGTGCTCTTCTACTCTTTAAAAATGGCATGTTATGTCTGTGTATAAAGTAAAGTCTGTTTGTGTAAAGGCAGGTGTCCCAATACTTTTGACAATATAGTGTATGTGGTCAAGGAGATTGTCTGTAATAACTGAGCTAGATAAGGGGGTGCATAGCCAAGAAGAGGTTTATATATATATAAGCATAAACCAATGAATGTTATGATGAGTCAAAGAGGGCCATTTGACTAAAGAATAAAGAAAGCAATGGCGTGTGTTGAATGTAGCATTTGTAACAAATCAAATTACAGAATGATAGATTAAATCAAGTTTATTAACTGTTCCTTTGCCTGCCATTCCATGAATTGTGTCCCCATAATCTAATAAGGGAAGAGGTTTCTATATTAATATGCTTTCAATTAAAAACACACCATTTTCACTGTCATCCAGGTACTGGCTACAAGTCAAATAATGTCTATCAATGTCATGCCCCAATTGTCCACTCCTTCCGTGTGCCATGCCCCCTGTTAACCCTGTGTGGATTCCCCGTGTTTACCAACTGTTCCTGATTGTTGTCATTAGTCCATTGTATTTAGTCCGTGTTTCCGTTTGTTTCCCCAGTCCGGTCATTGTATTGTCATTCTGCTTTACCGCTTGTGTTTGTTCCTTATACTCAAACCCCACATTTCCCCGATCCTACGTCTCCTCGCTTCTGCTTCCCCGGTCAGCGTCATGACAATCAATGTGCATTTGAGCAAACTTCCCAGGTGTATTTGAAGGTGAAGATGTCATAGATTGCGCAAGGCACAGACCGCGGAAACAGGACTCAGGGAATAGAGGAAAACACGGGATTTAATTCCAGGACCATGGAACAGGCAGACACGATATCACATTAATGGCCAGATTAGGAAAACATACCTAACACATGCTTAAATATATCAAACTAATTAACAACAACGAGAAACAGCCGGTAACACAGGGATTCCACACACGGTAGATGAGGGGCATGATGACACAGGGGCACCAGAGACAGAAACAACGGAGAAACAACAGCAGGGGGCAAAAGGAGAGAAGAGGGGGGACAAAGAGGCGAAAGGGAGGGGAAACCAGGGAGCCAGAGGGAACCTAGGCAGGCAAATGGTGGGAGCCGTAGGGGCCACAGGCGACCGCTAGGCCGGAGCCAGAGGGGACGCTGAAGGGGGCGAGGAAGGCAGAGGGACTGCTGGAGGAGTCAATGAGGGAGCAGAAGTCGCGGCAGGCGAAGGCGCAGCCACAGCTGGTGAAGGCACAAGCGACTGATGAGGCGGAGCTGGGGGAACTGCAGATGCCCGACGAATAGTCAGGGGGGGTGTTGTGGTTTTTTAGTGGGACTGCAGCCGCCCAACGAGTCACCGCATATGGAACTGCATACGACTGCTGAGCACAAGTTAGGGGGATCACAGGCGACTGAGCTGGAGCCAGAGGAACTGCAGGCAACCCCCAAGCCGAAGCCAAGGGGACCAAAGGCGAGCAGGGGGGCAGGGGGGGTGGGACCCAACCCCCATGTCCTCTTCCTCTCCGGGAGACCGAGAGATGGGGACCCGGTTGGGATTTGCCATGCTGGGGAGATGGACGGGGTGACCCACCAGAGGGATTCATTGGGGCAGTCATCAGGAAAATCCCCGAGGGGTCCCACTCAAGCTCCTCCATCTCCACCAAGGGGGAAGGAGCAGTGGTATGACAGATTGGAACCTCCTCGGGGACAGGGGGCATGGGAACTGGGACAGGAGCGGGGAATCAGGGACCTCCTCGGGATCGGGAGCTGGGGGCATGGGAGCTGGAACCACAGAGGGCTGAGCAGGAACCACCGGGACAGGAACCACGGGGGGCTGAGCAGGATTCGCGGCTTCGGGTGCCAACTTGGGAACAGACGTGATACCGCAGGCTTCGGGCACAGACAGCAAAGCAGCGAGCAGACGGGCTTCGGGCGCAGACAGCGAAGCAGCATGCAGACGAGCTTCGAGCGCAGATAGCGAAACAGTGGAGGATCCCAGTGATGCGAAGACAGTTGGGTCAAAAATCTAGACTGGCTCCTCCAGACTCGATGCAGGGGAGGCAGCGGAGACCGAGACAGACCCCACGAATACACCCGGTGTATCCTCCCATCTGTCTCTCCGATTCTTTCTCCTCCTGCGTGTAAGCGCCACGGAAGCTTTTGCGAGGTTCAGCAGCTAGCACAGCAAGGAGCAAGACCACAATCCATGCTCACCTGCCGGAACATCTCCCCTGCGACCGAGCTTCTTAGCTGGATCAAGTTTCTCTGCACATCCTCCACGAGGTGCGTATCCTCGGAAGGGGAGATCCTTTCCAGAATCTCCCTCGATCATTTAAGGAGGGCTCTGGTAGCTAGGTCCTCCTTTGTTTCTGGCTGCCCAAGCCAGTAGGTCACCTCGTCAACCAAATCAAGGTATTCCTCCTCCGTAAGGCAAGGGGTCTTCTTTTGGAGTCCAGTCATTCTGTCATGGATTGCATGAGGCACAGACCACGGAAGCAGAGGCAGGACTCAGGGAATAGGGGAAAACATGGGATTTAATTCAGGGCAAACAACACAGGACCACGGAACAGGCAGACATGATATGATGTTAATGACCGGACTAGGGAAAACAGACTTAAAAACATCAGACTAATTAACAACAGCCGGTAACACAGGGATTCCACACGAGGTAGATGAGGGGGTATGGCATACGGGAGGATCGGACAAGCAGGTCATGACAGAAGAATAATCAAGCCAGGCAGAAATCAAGTGATATGACTTGCAGACGTTATATACTGTCATCCTGAGGTGAGTTTTCACTGGATCAAAGGGTTTGACTCCTTCAACGCCAGGGAATCATTGCATGATGACAACCAATGTGTATGTTAGCTATGTTCCCAGCTGGATTTGAAGGTGCAAAACCCCTTTAGGTCCTGTCTGACGTTTGTCGAAAAATGTCACCAAATGTGAACATGAGTAATGACAACAAAAGTGAAAACAACTTTTGTCTGTTTACAAACATCATACTGAAGTGAATTTTTAGTGGTCCAAACCCTTAAAATTCCTTGGCTTTTATACTTGGAGATCATTAGATAATGTTAACCTTATAAGAAGTGATATTTTTGTTTAAATGTAGTATTCTGTCATGAAAATGTTTAAGCCCGTAGACTTTTGCTTGGATAGTCAAGTAATGAAAAATGAATGCAAGTATAAAGACACGACAGACCTTTTAATGGTTAAATAAATAGACTTAAGCATGATAGAAAATGACATCTGAAAAAGAATGACTTAAGTGAATTTCCATTTGGTCACAGTATTCTGTTTGTGCTGGCTTCTACCTTGAAGTGTTTACTTCAGATCATTTAAGGCCTTTGTTCCATGAATTTCGGACCATGCATCAAAGGAAGTCATCAATTTTATGTGTGATGCAGAACTGAACATAATAAAATGTACATAATAAAACATTTCTGTACAATGGTCTGTGGTGTCCAAGGTTAACTTCTCTGCTTGGCCACAATGAAAAGAGATATGTTTGCAGAGGTCAAGGTGAGATTATTTTCTTAACCTAAGAACACTGAACCAACAGTGGTGGTAGGATCATGCTATCATGCTTTGCTGACAGTACTGTGCATCAGTACATTGCTCAAAGAGGATGGAATAATGAAGCAGCACTAGACAGACTGGGAATTTTTTGTCACAGTAGCAGACATAAAAAGAGGAACATAAAAGAAACATAGAATAATAAGTATTTACTGTAACCCACTGGAGTCGGAGGCCTCTCACCCACTTTCAAAGTAGTCTGACATGCTTTGACATTTTACAGTTTTTCTGAATTGCCAAAACACATTTCCTAAAATCTACTCTCCTTTTCTCAAACCACTAAGCACAAACCCTAAAATTCAAGTTAAACTCACAAAACCTTTCACTCGTCTTACAAAATCAAATCTTCTCAAAACTATATTATCTTTGCTCAAAAGCAAACACTGATTTCAGATCACGCATCAAGCCAGTCAGTTAAATAAACACTACTGAGCAGTCATTACACACTACAGCAAAAAACTGAAAACACTGCCAGTCAAAACTGTTGTTGGCATGCAGAATTATGCCAGAAGCCGCCATCTCATGGAAACACTCTGCAAGTTAATGTATGGGCTGGTTTAGATGAGAATTTAGGCACACCCCCAGAAGGAGGGGGGTTACTCCCTTTGGCTGGCTTTTGGCAGGCAGCCGGCTTAGAGGGGAAAATTGAAGTGGCTACTTCTGTACATCAAACAAAAAATGCATAAAGCTGGAAGGCTGCTGTTTCACACTAGAAAATTAGGCAAGCTGCAAAAGATGGAAGAATGTTTCATTCCTGCAAACTTCAATCACGTGATTGAGGCTGTTAAAAATACCTGTGGATTTAAGGATGATAATGACTGTGAGTACCTTCATTAGCCCTGAAGTTGGGCCACAACCTTAAAAATATAGCTGACATTGTGGAATGTGAAGCAATAATTGCAGGTCAATATGAAGGAAGCACCTTTATGCATCAGCTAGTGCTTTGAAGACTCTTCATGAATCAAAATGGAACAATCCACAAGTTCCTTGATTTACTGAAGATGTGAAGAAAATGCATTTACACCTTGAATCAAGATGAAGAGTACCAAAGCAAACTCAACATGGAGAAAACCTCAAAGCACAAGTCCAATCTTGCTCAAGTTACTTTATGCGAGGTAATACTTTTAATCGTCAGAGACCGGAGGAAGTGTCCAAAATGAGACAGAGTTCCTACATTCTAAGAGACACATCAGTTTTGCACTGTGACATTGCAGATGCCTTATCTGAACTGGAGCAGAAATTATGTTGGCATTTCCAGCGCATAGAAATCATAGGAAAGTGTGATAAGAAGGTACCAATTCTTCTAACCCCAGATATGCTTGCGTCCATGGAGCTTTATAATAAAAGCCTTGATTAAATTCTTCACCACTTTTGGGCTCCCTAAATATGTGCAGTCAGATCAGGGCACCAACTTTACTTCGAAGCTGTTTGCTCAGGTCATCCGTGAATTAGGTGTTCGCCATACCGTGTCCAGCACTTATCCGGAAAGTCAAGGGGCTCTAGAACAGTTTCATCAGTCATTTAAAAATATGTTGCGCACTTTCTGTTTAGATACAGGAAAAGAATGGAACGAGGGTGTCACCCTTCTTTTTGCCATTCGTGATGCGGTACAGGAATCAACAGGCTTCAGCCCTGCCAAATTAGTTGTTTTCGGAAAAGACCCACGTTTGTCACATAAATATGTTAAAGCCCTACCTCGATCGCTCAACTCCGTCCCCTCGTCTGCCTCTGCTCCGCTTCCCACTGCCACGGATAACATGTCAGCCCATGAGTACTCGCCGGAAGACGATGATTGTACCTCCATGGAGCTCTCCATGCCTGCTCGTCCCCAAGCCTGATGGCACCTTCCAATTCTGTACGGATTACAGGTGAATGCGGTAACCAAGCCGGATGCTTTTCCCCTCCCTCGGATGGATGACTGTGTAGACTGCATCGGGTCTGCAAAGTTTGTGACTAAGCTGGACCTATTAAAGGGTTATTGGCAGGTCCCACTTACCCCTCTTGCTTTGGAGATTTCCGCTTTTGCTACGCCCGACGTCTTCCTACAATACACAGTTATGTCTTTTGGTTTACATAATGCCCCAGCCACCTTCCAGCGGCTGATGTAGAACGTTTAAATGTCCCCCCCCTGCCAAGCCACCTTCGAATCTGTTAAGTTGTCCTCTTGCAGGAGGACAGTCACTGCCTTGATCAGATTTCTGCGAATCTGCACAAGAAACAATGTAAGTGAGATTTTATTTTAAGTAATGTTGTTATTCTAAGAAGTTTGTGAAACACCAGTTAGCATATAGCGCTGTTGAGAAGGAAGCCCGAGCCCTTCTACTTGCATTACAGCACTTTGAGGTGAACGTAGGAGATGGCGCACAGCCTGTGGTCATCTATACGAACCATAACCCACTAGTTTTTCTCGCCCGTATGTGTAACTAACCAGCGCCTCATGCACTGGGCACTTATTGTCCAGTCCTTCAACGTGGAGATAAGGCACAAAAAGTGGGCCAGTAACCTCGTGGCAGATGCCCTCTTGAGGACTTCATACCTGATCACCTTTGGTAATTTGCAGTAGTTTCTGTTCTTTTCCTTTCTGTGTTTGTGATTATAATTGCGTAAACCTGCTGGGTTCACATTTGTGTTTGGGGGGGGTTACGTGCTGTAAGGGATTCTTGTGGCTGTGTCTTTGGGTGGCCTCGATTCTGCCTTCAGCCCTTCGCTCGCCAACTGTTTCTTCAGCTCTGCCTTTCACTCTGCCTCCTGGATTCTGGCCACGCCTTCTCCAGAACTCCGCGCCATTACTGACTCGGTATTACCCCTTGGTAGCGTCTGCACGAGACACAGCACGCTGGTTGGCGTCCCAAACTTTTTTTCCTTTTAAAACTAATTGCATTTATATTTATTTTTTACTCAAACTTCTAATTCGGAGAGACCGACAATTGATTAGACTTTTAAACTTTACGCGAAAGATCTTCATGCTTATTACGCCCCTTCAACCCGGACGCGCGGGCTTTACAGCAACTTATCTTCATATTCCCCCAACACCGCAAGAACCAACTTTTCAGCGAATCTGCACAAGAAACAACGTAAGTGAGATTTTATTTTAAGTAAGATGACTAGTGGTGATGTTGTGTTCTGTAGCAAGTGTAGAATGTTTAGCCTTAGTTCATCCGTCAGCAATGATAGTTTAAATAGCGATAATTTTATCTGTCGGAAGTGTAAGGCAGTAGAAGCTCTGATGGAGAGAGTTAGAGCTAGAGTCGCGCCTCCAGAAGTTAGCACAGTCGCCAGGTAGCCAGTTAGCTGCAGGTTTGCAGTCAGGGAGTCTTGGGGCTTCAGAATTAGATTTAGATAGCACGGCCCAAACTCCGGCATTAGAGCCCATGCAGCAGGGCGAGTGGGTGACAACTCGGCGACATAGTCGACATTTCGGTGAAGGTTACTCCTGAGCACCACTCTCTCTCTCAGCATGTCGAACAGGTTTTCCCCGCTCAGTGAAACATCCACTGAGACGCCTGTTGAAAGTGCTCTGGTGATAGGTGATTCTATCCTACGACATGTGAAAATAGCTAGACCATTAGCGGCACCAGCAATCGAGGTAAATTGTTTACCGGGAGCCAGAGCGCCGGACATCAGAGCCAATCTTAAGGTGCTGACCAGAAATAGACGTAGATATTCCAAGATAGTTGTCCACGTCGGCACCAATGATGTCAAGCTCAGATTACGAAAAGTAATTTTAAAGAGGTGTGTGAGCTAGCCAAGACAATGTCCCAGGCAGTAATCATCTCTGGCCCCCTCCCAGCTAGACGTGGTGCTGAGACCTACAGCAGGCTTTGGTCGCTGAACTGCTGGCTGTCAAGGTGGTGCTCTGAAAAAAGCATAGGTTTTGTAGATAACTGGTCCACTTTCGAGGGGAAGCCTGGTCTTTTGAGCCGGCAAGGTATCCACCCCTCGTGGGAGGGTGCTGCCCGTATTTCAATGAACTTAGCGGCTAGCCTTTATGCAGGTACAGGTTTAGGCGGCCATTGACAAACCGGAGCTAAGGCCAGGCCACAGGCAGAAACGCTAAACCGACCGCCTGTGAATTGCCTTGAGTCGTCACCTAGGTACCACCATATTGACATTGTCTCTGTGCCCCGAACCAAAAATAGTACACATAGACCGCAAAAAGCATCCCTTTCAAATTTAATTTGTATTACATTAGAGTAGCTGATATAGAGCACCTGCACCACTAAGCTAAAAATAGGATTACTAAATATTAGATTAACAACTACTAAGGCACTTATTCTAAATGAAATGATTTCGGACCATGTCCTAAACATGCTCTGCCTAACAGAGACATGGGTTAAACCTAATGAGTACTTAGCCTTAAATGAAGCAACGCCTCCGGGATATAGTTATGAGCACAGACCCCAACTAAGTGGTAAGGCAGAGGCGTTGCAGCAATTTATGAAGAAACACTTCCAATAACGCAGAAGTCAGGATTTAAATTTAAATCATTAGAATTATTGTTCCTCAAAATTTCAAGCACCTGTTCAAAATCTAAAACTCTCTCTCCCCCTCATAATTTATCGTCCAGCAGGTCCTTATTCTGAATTTTTAGCTGAATTTGCAGAATTCGTTTTAGACCTAGTTACTTCAACTAAGAATAATTGTGGGGGATTTTAATATTCATGTAGACAACGAACATGATCCCCTGACAACAGCCTTTACTAATATACTAGACTCTATGGGTATCACTCAATATGTAATTGGGCCTACCCACAACTGTGGTCATACCCTTGATTTAATCCTATCGTTTGGTCTTGATATAGATAATGTAACTCTACTGCCTCAGACCACTATTATCTCTGACCATCATCTTATTAAGTTCAATATTTACCTTACTCAAAATATTAGCCCCCCGACTCGCTTCTTTGCCAAACGTACAATCACGTCAAATACAGTAAGTAACTTTATTGATAATCTCCCTGAGCTATCGTTTTTTTTTACCAAAGTAATGTCGAATCCTGCTGAACTTGATAGCATTACAGATTGTTTAGCATCTACGCTTAGTTCCACCCTTGATAAAATTGGTCTTTTTTATTTTTAACAAAGCAGAGTAAATAAAATTGCTCCTTGGAATAATGACCACTTGCGTACTTTTAAACAGGAGACACGGAAATTAGAACGTTAGTGGCGTTAAACTAAACTAGTGGTGTTCAAACTAGCATGGAAAGAGGCTATGGGTAGCTATAAAAAGGATCTTACTGCCGCTAAATCAGAGTATCACAACTAATTGAAATAAACAAAAATAATCCTAGATTCCTATTTAATATGGTGTCCAAGCTGACTAATAACCATACTATTACTCAAAATGTGCCCGCATTATTTTCCAGTGACGACTTTATGCAATTTTTTGACCAAAAAATATGTTCAATTAGACATAATATTTTGAATATTCCAATAACCGCATTCTCTGGCCTTGACACGGCCTGTGCTAATGCTGTAACCACCCTTTTTGAAGCATTTACCATGGTTAACCAGACAGAACTGACATCCTTAATTTTACCTTCAAATTCATCTACTTGTATGCTAGACCCTATTCCAACAAAATTATTCAAAGAGATGATCCCGGCAGTGATTGAACCACTACTAGCAATAGTTCACTCCCCAATAAGCATTGGCCATATACCAAAATCTCTTAAACTAGCAGTAATTAAATGCTACGTGCCGTAAGTTTCAGATACGTGCCTTAAGTTTGGGGATGCCTATAGGTTCTTCGGACGCCCTGCCCACTCGCTCATTCGTCCGCCGCTCCTTCGACTCTGCCTCGGACCTGGCCACGCCTCCCGTCTGTTTCCTGTTCCGGGTTCTGAGAAGAAAAGCCGGACAGCAAGTTACCTTGGGAGCTCTGCTCGTTTTTTGGATTTGTGGTTTGCTTATTGGTTTTGACTATCTGTGTATGACTGTTTTTGTTTCTGGATTCCGACTTTCGCTTCGCCCCTTTCTGGTACTGTCGCTTTGGTTGATTGCTCTTCTGATTTCGAACTCTTGCCGGCTCCCAGTTATTCTCTTTGCTCACCCCTTCGGATACCGTGTTTTCCTTGTCTCTGTGTATTCGCTGTGTGTTTGTGTTGTTTGGTGCGTACGGAGTGGCTGCCGTTTTGGTTTTGTGGAACGTGGTGTTTACTGTGTGTTTTGGATAGGGAGCCAGATTTAGACGTTGTCGTTTTGTTTGATTACTTATTTTCACTTAGGGTTTAGCTTAGTTTGGGTTGTGTTCAGTAGATGTGGTTTTGTTTGTTGTTTTGGCCTGGGTCACTCCGGAAGTTGGTTGCACCTACTGTCTGTGAAATGTCCGGATAAAATGCAAAAAAAAATACAAAAAAAAGATCTGTGTCCCGTGTTCCCTTTTCCTATTCCCATTTTGTCTTGTCATTCCCTTGTTTTATTCCCTCTGTCCCTCTGTTTATTTTTCGGACGGTCCCCAACCCTAGACTGGGGATTGTAACAGAAATTGGGGGCTCGTCCTTTCTTTTCTTCCTTCCGGTGTTTGTCTGGCGGATTTTTTTGTGGGGGGGCGGTATTGTGGTTGTGTTAGTGGTACTGTGGTTGTGTTAGCGAGAATGGCCCAGTTCAATCTCGTAACTTTCACCCTCCACCCCACGCTCGAGCAGTTCGATAGGTGCCACAAGGATGACTTGCTGGCAATAGCAAACTTTTTTCATGTGTGTGTCCCCGTTGAGGCTTCCAAACGGGCAATAAAACAGGTCCTGCAGGACAAGCTGATTCAGCAGGGTATCCTACCTGAGTTGGGCGGCTCGCCGGGTGTTGCATCCACTCCCGTGCAGTTGTCGGCTGCAGCAGAGGCCAGCGGCGACGACCTGGGGCTGGGGATCCGCATGGATCCCGGTGATCCTCGCTCAGCTAGGGAGGAGCTGCTGCTTACCATTAAGCTGAGGGAGCTGGAGTTGGAGATAAAACGGCAGGAGTATCAGGCACAACTTCTCCATGTCCGGGTTGTGGAAATTGAGGCTGATGTGAGGCTGATTGAGGTGGCATTGCGGAGGCTAAGCAGGGCTGAACCAAAGCCTGACCCCCATCCGCAGAAGGTACACTCACCGGGTGTCGCCCCTCAGGCAGACCTACCCACCCGTGACCCAGCTGGTGCCCAAGACGCTCCTCGCCCTCGCTTGTGTTCTCCTTTGGGTTCACCAGCTTCCCAAGGCACTGAAATTGGGCATTCCGGATTCGATGTCAGCCGCCATGTTGGGCTTGTTCCCATATTTCGTGAGAATGAGGTGGATGCTTATTTCTCTATATTCGAGCGGATCGCTATGACCTTGAACTGGCCCAAACATCTTTGGTCTTTATTGTTACAGTGTAAGCTAGTGGGGAAAGTGCAGGAGGTTTGTTCGGCTCTGGCATTAGAACAGAGCTTAGATTATGATGTCGTGAAAACCACTATATTAAAGGCATATGAGCTAGTACCAGAGGCTTATCGACAAAATTTCAGAAAATTAAGTAAATCCGCCAGCCAAACCCATGTTGAGTTTGTGCGTGAGAAGGCCCTGCTCTTTGAGAAATGGTGTGCTGCAAGTGGTGTATCTAACTTTGAACAGCTCAAGTTTAAAAACTGCATCTCTGACAGGGTTGTGGTGTATTTAAACGAACAGAAAGTTGTTTCTTTGTCTGAAGCTGCCCCCCTTGCGGATGAGTTTATTTTGACCCACAAGACAGTGTTTACTCCAACCCCTCTGCCTCGTAGACTTGGTCCCCGTCCTGTGACACCTCCGTCATCTGCTGCATCTCCACCACCTGTGGAGAAAAGAATGTTTCTATTGCCATGAGGTGGGTCATAAAATATCTGTCCTGTGCTAAAACGTAAGGATACTCGTGCTGCTGCAAGGAAAGTGCATGTTGCTGCCCGTCCCGAAGGTATTCCGTTGTCATCTGGTGCTGTCGAACCCGCCTTCCAACCATTTGTGTTCCCTGGTTCTGTCTCGCTCAGTGAAGACACGGTACGACACCCTGTTACTATCCTATGGGATACGGGAGCAGCACAGTCCTTCTTAGTCGAGGGCGTCGTTCCCGTAGATGACACTACGTATTGTGGCACTGATGTATTGGTGCAGGGCATTGACTTGCGTGTAGCTGCAATACCCCTGCACCAGGTTTTTCTGTGTACTCCTGACTTCACGGGATTTGTTTGTGTTGCTGTCCAGCCCCAGTTACCTATTCCAAGCATCACCTTCATTTTTGGGAATGATATCGCGGGGGAGAAGATTGTTCCCCTACCGGAAGTTGTCTCCGAACCCGAGGTCTGCGCGAATGATATTGCGGTGGATCTGCCCCTAGTGTTTCCAGCCTGTGTGCTTACCCATGCCCAGCGGCGCAGGCTCACGGACATTGACTTAGCTGATACGTTTGTCAGGACCTGCTCTGGCCGCTCATTCGACGAATAATGATCCCGATTCCCTGGTCCCGGTGAAACTTGCCGTTTCCCCTGAGGTCCCCTCCACTACTGACGCTCTGATTATGGCACAGGCGGATGATCCCTCCTTGGAGGCTTGTCGTATTTCCGCTGTGGAAAGGGGTGAGTTAAAGGACCACCCCACCACATATTTTTATTGTACCCAAGTGTTGATGCGGAAGTGGACCCCTCCCGACTCACCTTTCGAGTGGGCTACTGTATTCCAGGTGGTTGTCCCATGTTTATACTGTGCTTATGTGTTGTCTCTTGCTCACGATCACCCATGTTCGGGTCATCTGAGAATCCGGAAAACGCTAGCTCGTCTCCTTACATATTTCTTCTGGCCTGGCGTAAACAATGACGTGCGTCGGTACTGTAGATCTTATGTTTGCCAAGTAGTGGGTAAGCCGGACCAGACCATTGCGCCGGCTCCCTTACATCCGATCCCTGCAATCGGAGAACCTTTTGAGCACGTGCTCATCGACTGTGTTGGTCCCTTAGCAAAAACTCGCTCAGGAAACCATTACCTGTTTACCCTCATGTGTACCGCTACTCGTTTCCCAGAAGCCATCCCTGTTCATGGTCTCTGAACCCCTGTAATAGTTAGTTAAACATTTGGTCAAGTTTTTTACTACTTTCGGGCTTCCTAAACAGGTACAATCAGACCAGGGTACAAATTTCACATCCAACCTATTTGCTCAGGTTGTTCACGAATTGGGAGTGTGTCGTACGGTCTCCAGCGCCTATCACCCCGAAAGCCAGGGGGCATTGGAACGGTTTCATCAATTGCTTAAAAACATGCTTCGTATCTTTTGCCTGAATGCAGGGAAGGAGTGGGATGAGGGGGTGCCCCTTCTCGTTTTCGTTATACTTAATATACATTCACTATACTTAATATACAATGTCTTATTCTCCAGCTGTTCAAAAAGGTCATTAAATAAACTCCAGCTAGTCCAAAATGCAGCAGCCAAAGTTCTCACCAAAACTAAAAAATATGATCATATTACCTCAATTTTATCTTCACTACACTGGCTGCCAGTTAGATTTCGTGTTGACTACAAAATACTACTCTTAACTTACAAAGCTGTAAATGGTCTTGCACTGCAGTATGTGAGTGACCTCATTTGCAACTACATTCCAAATTGTACGCTTAGATCGCAAGATACAGGTCTTCTATCCATACCCAGAATAAAGAACTTTACTTTTGGGGGAAGAGCATTTGCTCATAAAGCACCACAGTTATGGAATAAACTTCCTATTAGTGTTCGGAACTCAGACACAATCTCTGCTAGTTATGTGCCGTAAGTGTTTGCAGGAGGTCCCGGCAGATTCACCGGACTTCTTGCCCTTGTCGCCATTTGCCGGCTGCATCTTTGTGCCGCCTCCCCGTTCAGACCCCGCCCACAACTCCTCCAATGCGCCGCTCGTCATTTCCTGTTTCTGCAAAGAAAAGGTCACAGTTCGGACACTTCTGGAGCTCCGCTCATTGCCTTGTCTTCCCCTTTCCCTTACCTTTCTGATGATCTCCAACCCTAGACTGGGGATCGTAACACTGCTTTTAAGTCAAGGCTTAAGACGTACCTCTTTAGCTAGTCTTTTGGATAGTAAAATCCCTTTTTCTAAGGTGAATGGGAAATCTGGAGGTTCATAGTCATTTGAGATTAAAGGTGAAAGGGGGGATTGGTACTGTCGACCTGCCACTCTCACCGATCACTTAAGCTGTTGACAGTAGTTTGGCTTGACATCAAAAGCTCTGGAAACCCTTATGTCTGTGCTTCCTTCCAGGTCTCTTTTATCCAGGCTGCCATAGTTACTTTAGTACTGCTGGAGGTTAGGTTAGGTGTAGGGCAATAACTCTTCTCCATCTTCTCTTTTCCAAGCTGTTCCCGAACCGACACTACACCGCTTGAACCCTCACCTGGACTCCTTGGATATAATTACATGAAACCAACTGGGACATTTAAAACTATATGGACTGAAATTAATGTCATTGTAAATGCAGTTTCATGCTCCCCAGTCACCCAGAGGAGGATGGGGTCCCCTTCCGAGTCTAGGTTCCTCTCAAGGTTTCTTCCTGCTAGAGGGAGTTTTTCCTTGCCACTGTCACCACAGGCTTGCTTGGTGGGGTTCTGGCCGGTTAAATGTAAAGTGCTTTGTAACAATGACTTGTTAAAAGCGCTATATAAATAAAATTGAATTGAATTGAAATTGACTTGCGGATCCTGCAGTGGAAAGGTCGCAGTTCACCAATACTTGGAGCTTTTTGCTCTTTGGTTGTTGCGGTCGTGGTGGTTTTCTGGTTTATGATTATTGGTATGACTTTGGATTGGTTACTACTTTACTCTTTTGCTTGCCCCTCAGACACTGATTACGGACTGTGTGTATGTTTGCGTGTATGAGTGGGTCAGGGCATAGGGAACGGCAATATCTCCTAAGGAAGCTCAACAGCTTTGGGGTCAACAAGGTCATACTCAGGACCTTTTACTACTCCTTCATTGAGAGTGTCCTCTGTTTTTCCATCACCTGCTGGTATCACTCCACCCCTCCCATGCTCTGTTCCCAGAGTTTGAGTGGCTCCCCTCAGGACGACAGCTCCGCTGTCCCGGCTGCAGGACACAGAGGAGGAGAGCGACCTTTGTTCCCAGGGCTGTTCAACTCCTCAATTCACAGACTTCCCTTCCCCCCCGACTCCCTGCACTGGAACCCGTCATTCATTCTGCACTTGATCCCCCCCCTCCCCATGCCCACTAACAATCCCTGCCTTTTACATATTTATAAAGTTATCATCTACCTGATTAATTTTGCACAGCATCTTCTAAATACTGTAAACACTGTCACACTTTATATTATTGTGTTCTTTTTGTGTGCACTTTTAATTGCCCCTCGGGCATTTTTTATTTATTTTTTTTTATTGAATTGAATTGAATCCATCCTTTGCACATGACTCATTTCTTACACAATACAAGATTAGTTAATACTTTAGCTTAAAAGACACTCTTTTGCTTTGTACTATACTGTAAGTTACCATAAGCTACAATAGTGTTAATTTTGTGTTTTATATATTACTGTGCTGTTTGACTGATTACTGTTAGTCTTTCAGAACTGCTGACAAGCGTAACTGGTATATCTGCATACATGTTCTGACAAAGTAAAAATTGTGTATGACTATTTTGGGTTACACAAAACACAAGAAGTTTGTTTATTTTCCAGATTTGCCGTGACAGTTGTGAATGGTGGTTTCACATAAGCTGTCTTCAGCATACTTTAGTGGAGGAGTACTTGTGTCCAGCATACTTTAGTGGAGGAGTACTTGTGTCCAGCATACTTTAGTGGAGGAGTACTTGTGTCCAGCATGCACATGAATATTGGCCAGCCGCTAGGCATTAGGGTGCAATGCTTGCATCCCTCATAGCGAATCTCATGCCTCCCCACTCATGAAGATCATGTAAATAATTGAATAATTTACTAATTACTGCACATTATTTATGACATTGTTGTTGCTGTTAATTTTTATTCAATAATAATAAAAGTAAGTTGTTTGGAGTGTGTAACTATATTGCATTTTTTTGTTTGTTGCATTAACTGTTCAATGACTAAGATTTTTCGTAGTGTTAATGTAATAATTACTGCTCACAATTTTTATTATGTTACTGTTAATTTTATTGCTATTCATTAAAAACAAAGTTGTTTGGAAAGTTTGAAATTCTGGATTTTGTTCTATTTTTTCGATAATGTATATCTCACAGTCCCAATCAGAGCTGAAACTCCAACCCTCCCCCCACCTATCATTTATTCTTTACATCCCAGCACAAAATTATTTCTATAGCATCAATAAGGGAGAAATATGAGTAACTGGTGCGAGTTTGGTGCCTGTCGGAGTTTCCCAGTCAGAGTTAGATGGGGGGGCATTCTGGCTGGATGACTTGCAATGCAGCTTGTTAGCTGTACTGCATAAATGGAGCTTTGAGTGAGTGGTGAAAATTTGGTGACATAATTACTTTGGGTGTGTGGTTCGATGTCATTTCCAGGTGTGACGGTGCCAAATCCTCTAATCTGTCCTCAGTTCTGAATCACTTGGACCAGTCTGCAGCCTTTCACACAGTCAACCACCAGATCCTCCTGGTGTCAGGGTCAGCCCCTGTTGTCCCACTCTGTGCCCCTTCCCCGTTTGACCAGCAGGCATTGCTGGTCATCCCGTTCTTCATGTTAGTCTTTATGTTTTACCCTGTTGGCCTCATGGCTCATCACCTTGAGCGTCCAGTTGTCTGTGAACCCTTCTGTTCTGCGTTTGAATCCCACCTCCCCTGTTTTTGTATTTTGCTCCCTAGTGTTTCAGTTGAGTTCCTCTAGTTTTGGTGTCTGATTTTGTAGTTGGTTTTTGTTTTGTTCCTTGTGCCCCTGCTTGGTTTTACCTGTTTGTAATTCCCTAGTGTTGGTTTCTGTTTCTTTGGTTAGTTCTTAGTTTCCCTGTTTTGTTCCTTTGAGTTTATTAGTTTCACCTGTGCCCTATTTTCCTTCTCTGTTAATCAGTCACACCTGTCCTGTGTTAGTCTAATTACCCAGTTTTGGTTTCTGTATTTAAGTCCCTGCTTCTGTTCTGTTCCCTAGTGGTTCATTGTGTGATTGTTGCTCCTAGTGTTGTTGATTATTATTGTTGATTGTGTTTGATGGTTGGATATGCTCAGTGGTAGATATGTATTTGGTTTTGTTGTTTAGTCTTTGATTATCCCTTTTAGTTTTTTGACCCCTCGTGGTCCTTTTGATTTTGTGTTTGTAGTGTTTTCTGTTTTATTTAATAAACCCTATTTGTGTTCCTGGAAGCCGCCAGTGGGTCATCCACCCTTTGTGCAATATGCCCCATCCTCGCGCCCGTGTTGCCTGGAACCATGACACCTGAATACGTTCCAACCTTGGGATTTCAGGTACAGTCTGGCAATGGTTTGCATCTTACCTTGATAACTGGTCATTTCAGGTGTCATGGCAAGGCTCCCAATCAGCCCCACGAAGGCTGGCCACTGGTGTTCCTCAGGGCTTGGTCCTAGGACCCCTTCTCCTTTTACACGGGTTCTCTTGGGAAGGTCATATCTGCACATGGGCTCTCCTATCACTGTTATGCAGATGACACTCAACGCTTTCTTTCCTTTCCACCCAATGACCATCGGGTCTCAACCCGAATCTCAGAGTGCCTGACTGATAATTCCTCTTGGATGACATCTCACCAACTCAAGCTAAACCCCAGTAAGACTGAACTGCTGAACAAAGACAATTCATCACCGACTCTTGATCTTGCCATTTCCTTTGAAAACTCTTATTGTCCCCTCAAAAACAGTAAGAAATCTTGGTGTCATTCTGGATGACGAATTGTCATTCTCGTCACACATTAGCAAAGGTTAAACAACATGGTCGCCAAGACATACAGAGTGCAGCATATGCCAGCAAAACGGGTGTCATTAGTCTTTAAAAGAATAAAATACAAGTGCTTAATAAAGTACTGGTTTAAATGCATTTTAAAGATAACTTTTATGAGCATGTTTTAATGGTGCTTCAGGCTCATCTGTCTTTTCGAGCTTGAGATGAAAGAGGGTCTGCTGGTTTTAAATGGTAAAAAAAGCAATAGTTGTGTTTGTTAATGTGTTATTTTAAACAAATGCATTATAACAGTAAAAACATAGCCAACATGTTTAGACATGTCAGGTGACGAAAGGGCTATACAAGACCTGTTATTTCAAATAAGACCCTTTAACCATAACGTTTTAAGAAATGAAACTCTTTTTGGCCAATGTGTTATGTAAAATAAAACACCCTAAGCATTTCGACAACAAGAATCAAAGAATAACACGACTAATCCTTGTTAAAATGAGCATACTGGATTACTGGGATTTCATTAGTTAGTGTGCCTTGTTTGTTTATGCCAGGAAAAAGAATCTCGCCCCAAATCTGCTACAGTAGTGTGAAACTTTTGATGGTTAGACTACTTAGCGTTTCAAGTTTGTGATTTGCTTGTCTCTCAAAAGAGGTATATCGCTTCGAAACTACTTTTTTAATGTAGTCATTTAATAATGGTTTCCTCTAAGCTTATGTATCGTGTCTTGCAGTTTTCAGACAGCAACATGGGTTTGTTTGTTGATCTGGAGAGAACCAAGCCTTTGTCGGCCCTGCTGTTTCAGGCAGCATGGGACACGACAACGTTTTATCTGGATGAGGCATTGACCGTGCAAGTCAACATTGTCCCTGCCGGTAAGCTATGATTTACTTGTATGTTCATTGTACTGTTGTTTATCACTATAACAAGTTCTATTAATGTTTTGTTGTTCTCTTCCAGTTAAAGCAGTTAAAGAAAACATAATGGGGGATTGTTTGGAGCCACAGCCCTCCACCTCCTTGTCCTACTCCCCGAACATGTGCTTCACAAAGGAACAGACACTATTCTTAATTGATCTGATGCGGGACTATACAGATTTTAACGGTGAAGGTCCACCGAAGACCTTGCAGGAACTGAATCACCACGTAAAGGATGGCAAGAACAGGAAGAGGCAGATGTGGACAGAAATGGCCTCAAAACTCTCCATCCACTTCAAAAGACCACCTCAGCCATGAAAAGGTGCCCCGAAAGTGGCATACACTAGAAGAAGGACAATAACAGGATGACTGGCCAAGGGAGAGTTAAATTTCAGTTTTATGCTGAGATGGACGACTTGCTGGGCAAACATCACGATGTGGACTTTCCAGTTGTCGGGACAGCTGGGGGAGTGGAGGTACATAATGAAGAAGTCCTGGGCGGCCAGACAGGGGCATCATGTACTCCACCCCCCAAGCACACCAACAGGAAGGCCACCATTGACCCAGCCTCCAGCCAAGCAGAGAAGGCTGGAAGATGGCTTTGCCTCTGTTCTGGACTTCTTGAAAGTTAGACAAGCCAGAGGCTACACGAGGAGACGATGCAGCTGCTTAGGTCCTCACAAGAAGAATTTGTTTAGTTGATGAAACTGCTAATTGACCAGCAGCGGGTTGATCACCCATGATCTACAGTCATGGACTCATTATGTACATAGTTGTTTGCGCACTTTTTATTGAACTCACTTATTTTTTGCGGAATTGTGGAAGTACATTTGCACATGTATAGCACTGTGAAATTCATCAATACAATAAATTTTCTATTTAAAATGCATGCTCTCATTGTGAACACTTAAACAGAGGACAAATTTATTCAATTATCAACATCAAATTCACATTCAAGAAGTATACTCAAGCTTGATTCAGACATTTAGGCATCAACATCTGCCTCCCCTGGACAGCCTCCTGGGTGCTCCTCACACACCTCAGATACACCAGCACACGTTGTGCAGAAAATACACAGCCATTATTATCATCACTACGAAGTCCATGCGAGTGTTCTGCAGGTCTCTCACACGCCTCCACTTGCACTTCATTCTTCCAAATGCCTGCTCTATAATCACTCTTCCATGGCTGACCCAGGTTTCGCTCCTGGCCCTCTACAATAAGGGCTCCATCATCCAGTTTTGGTGTCACAGTAAAGGGACATGCTTATCCTATATATGCGCAATATGTGTCTCCCAACAATTTGTAGTCCCCCATCTTTTCTTGCCAGTCCAAGTAAAAATGAGAGGCCCTCAACATTCTTGCATCATGCACCCTTCCAGGTGGACCTACAGGAATGTCTGTGAAACACCCTCTCACATCACAAATCCCCTGGAGCAGAACAGAGTAATATTACTTCCTGTTCATATCCTCCTGAGACCCAAGGAAAAAAGTGTCCTTCAGTTTTAGGTTAATTGTGATTTATTGTCTTTGCAGGAAATGACATCTTTTTTCAAATTAATTTTTATTTTTAATTTCACAGCATGTCCTCTTGTGTACAACAGGAATAAATATGTTTCCTTACATCAGTGAAAAGATATATGCAAAAACAAAATGTCCACTGCAATGGACATAAATGAATGGGTGGGGTCTCAGGAGGATATAGTCGCCTCCTCTGATCTTTGGCCTCTGGATTCTTATGTGACACCCATCAATGGCTCCAATAATTCCACTGATGCCACATAGCCTGGAAATCAGCCGATGACGCTTTCTTCTCACATGAAGTTGGCCAGGAGATAAAGAGGTGCCTAAGCAGCGAATAGCTGAAGTACTTCAGTCACAGCTTTGTGTGCCGTTGACTGTGAAATGTTAAACTTGTCAGAAATCTCTCGGAAACTGTTCTGGTTTGCCATGAACCACAAGAACATCAAGACCTTCTGTCTTACAGGAACAGGTGGAAGCCGTCTGGTCAGTTCTTCTGTTAGCCCCTGTTCCTGTGGCTTCAGTAGAAGATAGTCACACTGACTTTTGGTCACTCTCAGATGGCGGGAAAATGTGTTGTCGTTCATGCTCATCATTCGTTCCCATTCTATGCCCGTCTTCACAACCACCACCCGATGAGCTGAATGGGGGATAGCACAGGCTACTGGAATCCAGAAAAAAAGCTATAAATTTAGTTGTCGTTATTCTCAGTCGACTACTTCACGCGCGAGTTTAAAGAACTGGATTTTCAGTAAACATGAGGTAATTTCGCCGTTTTCCATAAACAGTAAAACCGTGACAATCAACCGTCACCATAGAATTTTGCACAATATGACTTAAAAAATAACAGTAATTCCAAGTTGGGACCTTTTTTATTATTACACAAATGTACTTCACAAATTTAAAAAGCGTTTCATATGAGTGAGGGTTCGTTTGTTTCTCGCTGGTTATATCACAATAGCTCTAAATTGTGGCCGGAATCATACAAAATTTGCTTATTCCTCTTTTTTTTGTGGGGGTACACAACGTAAAACATACCTTTTTTTTGTTCTTCCTCTTTGGTTTGTTTTTTAATGGCAAGTACTCTTTCCATGAGTTTTTTGTGCTCAGACAACAACAACAACAGCGTGTTCATGGTGGCAGCCATGTTTGTTCCGAGATGTGGTAGCTCGAACGGGAGATTGTTGGATGTAATGTCAATGTAATTCCGTAATGTTCGAATTTCCAAGTTCCGAGAGAAAAACGAACGCACCAACAGCACGTTGTTGGGGAGGATCTTTTGTGGTATAAAGGGAGGTGAAGAACTGTCCTTAATTTACATTTGAGCTGCCTGTCAATACTTGGTGTATTTCTACACTATATCACATTATATTATTTTTTACTGTTCAATAAACCACCATTTTGCTGAAACTGCGGAGACTCTGCAAGTGGATTCTTTGCATCTTATTGGCGAGCCAGCCAGGAGAAGGGGCTAACAACTGGAAGAGTCATCTGGGAACCTTTTTTGGCTGATATTCTCCTCAAGAAGAGAAGATTTCTTCAGCTAAGAGAGAAGACTGACCAGAAAACTTCATTCCAGATGTGTGAACTGAAGGACCCAGAAAGAATCACACTTGTGAGTATAACTGGTTTGCGATATCAGACGTCTGCTGAGACAAATAGTAAAATATAGGAAATAGGGAGCAATTCAAGACTTAGGCATGAGAATTCTCATGGTTTGACCTGTTTGTTAATAATAGAGGGTAAACAGGAGGTGTGTTTATAGAGGAACTGGGCTTTGGTAAGAAAACACCAGCACGGTTCCCCACATTGTAACCCTGTGTCCTTGAGATAAACCACCACCGTAGGTATATTGTGTAAGTTTATACTGTGAGAGTTTAAATTTATACTCGGAACTTACAATGATGGAATGGGCCATCGAATATGTTGCAAAGCATTGCAAGGAGGGTTTATACGGATCTCTCACAGATAAGTTAGACCCTCTAGAGTGGCTAGAGGCGGCATGTAGGGAGAGGAACATGAAATGTTCCAAGAAAAAGCAGAGGTATGCCAATGTGTACACAGGCCTTTGTGGACGGACAGCAAGAAATTAAGTGCAGACTGGCAAGTTCGCAGTCTCAATGTGCTTAGCATAGGAGTACAATTGATGGTTTGAGGGATAGAATGGAGAGTCTCGAACAGGAGAACTCTGCTAGTCGAGCAGAGCGTCGGCTAGCCACAGATAATAGTATTAAACTGAGGCAACCGGTAGCTTCTCTTAGGCAGAGCCTGGAAGCAGCTAAGGAAGCTAATGCATTCCTCCAAAAGGAACTGGAGAAGTGTCAGAATGCTTATGAGGCACTTTGGTCCAGAAGCATTAAAAAGTGCATAAGTGTGATGGATACTGTTCTAAAGAGCAAATTAGAATGTGTTAAGGGACATGTTGCAGCTTTGGGCATTAGTCTGCTGGCCGATTCTGACAGTGATAGTGATAGTGACACTTCAGATGAGGGAGCTAATGTAAGCCCAGTTAACGTTGCACCATTTCGTGTGAGAGAGCGCAGGACACGCAGAAGGGCAACTGCCGAGGTTGACGGGCAGCCTGCTACTGCACAGTATGAATATCAGGAGATCCATGAGCATGTCCCACTATCTACATCTGAGCTGGGTAATTTATGCAGAAATGTAGGTAAATGGGATGGTGCGTCTGATCCTCGGCCATATTGGTCTGAGTTAGAGAGACAAGCCAGGGCAAATGGTCTAGACAGTCAAGACTGCTACCAAATAATAAAGCTAACTACCGGCAGACCTAGTGGAGTCACTCCCAGATAATCTCAGAATGGCTGTTGATGGTGAATGGGCAACTGTTCAGCAGAGAGAGGCAGCACTGCTGAACCTGATTGGCAATCCACAGCCTATTTGGGGGCGGATCCAGGACACTAAGCCAGAGAAGGGTGAAAACCCTATGGCCTATATGAATCGTCTGTTTAATTGTTATACTAGAAATTCTGGGATTCCACAACCACAGAGGAATGATCCTGCATTCCTGGCATTAGTAATGCAACAGTATTATAAATGATGCCACAAAGCTAACATTGAATCAGAAACAGAAAGACGGTAACTTGACCTTTGCAGATATTAGAAGTCTACTTAGTAGCTGGTATGAGGCAACACATACTAGTCATAAGAGAAAGGTATCAGCAGTAGTCACCAATGAGGGTAGACATAAGACCACTAGTAAGAATGCTTGTCACAACTGTGGTAAGGTAGGAGATTTCAAGAAAGATTGATAGTCAAAGGGTGGAGACTCAGTGGGATATAGGCCTAAACCAAGAGTGCAGGGAGCAGGAGACTGCTAAATGAAATTAAACAACTGATGGCTCAGGGTGATGCTCAGACTGACTCGGGTGTCAAGTCCAAGGAGAATGTGTATTCTTGGGGGCCATTCTTGGGGCAGATGTGATGAAAGACAACAATTACATTGTTGATCTAGCTAACCAAACACTTTGGAAAGGTGAGGGAGATAGAAATTATGTTGTCATCACAGACTGGCATGCAGTAGCTACTGTAAAGGGTGTTTTAACATATGACATCCCCAACCTTTTGAGAACAGACAACCAGAAACTAGCAGAGATATTGCAGCAACACGAAGGCGTGTGGGCCAGACATAAACATGACTGTGGAAGAGTCAAAAACATGGAAGTGTATGTTCAAGGGAATGACCCCCCAGTGCAAAGACAAAAATATCCTAGTGATGCAGAAACAAACGTCGCTCATGTTATTTCGCTGCTCGAACAAGGTGTCCTAAGGACATGTGTGTCCACAGTGTTGGAGTACGCCGTCTCCACCGGGTCCGTTGATCAGCAGGGATTCACAGTAGAGACGTGGAGAAGTTGCAGGTGCAAGTTTATTGCTTACACAGATCGATCTGGGAGCCACACTCTGACATACATTC
>JAODJU010000050.1:9621458-9660148 GCA_026776725.1 Gnathonemus echidnorhynchus | reverse complement strand
GAAGGATCCACACGCATTTCAAGCCTTCGGCTGTCCAATTGGATTCCGCCATTGGGCCAGTGGACGGTTCCCCTACAGGGTGCATGGGAGTTTTCCCAACCAGTCTACATGCGTTTTGTGGACTGGGAGAAGGCATTCGACCGTGTCCCTCAAAGTCTCCTGTGGGGAGTGCTCTGGGAGTGTAGGGTGCCGGGCTGTTCAGTCCCTGTACGACCGGTGTCAGAGCTCGTTTCCAGTGAGGGTTGGACTCCTCCAGGGTTGCCCTTTGTCACCTATTCTGTTCATAACTTTTTAATCAGCACCTCCAAATCCGACACCATGGTCCTCAGCCGGAAAAGGGTGGAGCGCCCTCTCCTGGTCAAGGAAGGAGTCCTTCCCTAAGTGGAGGAGTTTAAGTATCTTGGGGTCTTGTTGACGAGTGAGGGAAGGATGGAGCGGGAGATCGACAGGCGGACTGGTGCAGCGTCAGTAGTGATGCAGGCGCTGCATCGATCTGTCATGGTGAAGAAGCTGAGCCAAAAGGCAAAGCTCTTGATTTACCAGTCGATCTACGTTCCTACCCTCACCTATGGTCATGAGCTGTGGGTAGTGACCAAAACAACAAGGTTGAGAATACAAGTGCCTAAATGGGTTTCCTCCGCAGGGTGGCTGGGCTCTCCCTTAGAGGTAGGTGAGGAGCTCGGTCATTCGGGAGGGACTCAGTGTAGAGCCGCTGCTCCTCCGCATCGAGAGGAGCCAGGTGAGGTGGCTCGGATATCTGGTCAGGATACAATAAATATACATGTCAAAAGCAAATTTTTAAAAACGGGGGATAGCTAGTATGATGGTAAAGATGGGTTGCTAATGCCTCCCTGAGGATGAATGTATCCACAACACATAAACCCCCACAGCAGGGGGAGGGCATCCCCCACCCCGAAACGTTTGCCTTTAAGTGAGCGAGTGAAGCACAAAATACAACCAACAACATCTTAAAGCACCCCGATGACCAACTTTCAAAGCAGCGATGGAAACGATAAACTGGAGGTATGCTACATTGTCATTTAAATGTATTTTAGAATTGCTGTTATAGATTTTTCTACTGTGAAAACATTAGGATTATTTTTGGCCAAAAGTCTTTTTTTAATGTTATCAAGTGAATTAAGGATGCCGTGTAAGGATGGTGAAGAAAACGGGTGGCGTTTTGGTAAGTTTTCAGACATAGCAAATGGCTTTACTGTTTAAAAATGGTAAAGGCAGCATGTGTTTATATACACACACGGGTTCAGACGACAGATGGCCGACCGAAGAATTAGTCGCAAATATCGAGAAGCTTGTCAACGAGGGATTTATGGAGGAGCCAGCGGCGGCGGGTGACACCGTGAAGACTGCAGTTACGGGAGGCACCGGGGGGGCTACGCACGGTTCATTTTATTATAGGGGCAGTGGCATGGATTATGGACACAGTAATAGATGATGATTAAGGCGTGTGCAGCATACTGCCCCAACTTACACTGGCACATGTGTTACAATGGTCCGACGCCATATTATTTGCTTTATAATTTTGAAAGGGTTGCAAAAAAGCTGTGCACGCCACGGTTGGCGGATATAAAATAGTAAACAGTATCACGGCGTTTACCCCAAATCCGCCACCCGCCGCAATTGTTCAAAGGGCTATTGATACCGTTGTAAATAAGCTGAAATATGTTAGCAATATACGCAGCACGCTGGACGGGCTAATGCGTGATGTTATAGACCCTCAACACACGAGCGAGGTGTATACCGCCGTTCTGGTATATACTGGCGTGTGGAGCGGCACTAGTCGCCCCAACATGCGTGAATGTCTTTTCAAATGTTATTCTAAAACACATTTCATGGTGTAGTTTTCCCAAATACACAAACTGTAAAAGTTACTATTTGAATACTGATCATTAAAAATGTAGCAGATAGCAAAAATAAAATTCAAAAAAGCCATACTGAAATGAACAAAATGCTACTTGGCACCACAGTGGACTTCCTGTCTGTCAGCGGATGTGCTGCAGAGCGAATCTGCAGCCAGACCCTTCTCCTCCACCACCTCATAATGGTGATCTGCTCTTCGAGCTCCGACACCTCAGCGTTTCCAAATTAAGCACTGGTGGAAACAAGAGTAAAGGACCAATACCGCCACCTACCATGTTGGCATGTGAATCAGGCATGGGAATCTTCAATATTATCATGCGTTTGTATGACTAAGATGAAATGGATATTTTTGAAATGTCAAGTTTCTGTCAATACCAATATATAATGACACTGCTCATCTGTTATATTCCCAAAATGCAACTGTCATATTGGCCGCCTGCTTCTCCACCGCTTCCTGTGTGAAGTATTAGGTACCACGAGACAGACATTCATGCCAGACTTGTCTTTGAAATACTGTACCTTTGTTTTATGCAAACTGTCCTTTTTTAAATGGTTGCACAAACCTGTTTTCCGCACAGATAATTCTGAGCATACATGGACTCTCAACCATGTCAGTTTAAAGAACATGTGCCCCCCCCTCTACCCCAGCCGTGTGACAAAGCCCAGTACAATGCATGGCAGTTGTCCATGCACGGAAGTACAGCTGGTTTATATCATACACCCCCTGTGTGGGAGCCAGGAACCAGCTGCCAGCTTCGGGCAGGGGGGGTGGAGGGGGCGGGGAGGGATTCCTCACAGTGGTATATGATCCCCTCAGCACATCCACAGACTCCTCATTCCAAAACACTCACAGCGAGGCGCGATGACGGACATCCTGGAGAGTAGGCCCTTCGGATCGCAGTTTTCCAATGTTTACCTCACCATCTTCGCCCTGTTCTGCTTCAAGCTCTTTATCAAGATCAGCCTCAACATCCTGACGCACTTCTACATCGTCAAGGGGAACCGCAAGGAGGCAGCCCGCATTGCAGCGGAGTTTTACGATTTCGGTCAAGGGCACAGTGAGTATCCCCCCCCCCCGGTCTCGGGCGGGTCCTGGTCTGTTGGTGCAGCACCTCCACGGTTGAGGTTTCTCGGTCTGATGGCAATGCACGCCATTATTTCTGCGCCGTCAGAAGTTGCCTGTTGTGGATGTGATATCAACTTGTCACAATGGCAAAGACCCCGGGCTCCTGTTGCCCAGCTCAGTGCCGCGTTTCTCAGGAAGAGTGTTGACGCGCACAGATTATCTGCTTCACAGAGGGATAGTCATGAAACATCCGCCAAATTCTCAACAGCACATAACATCTGCTGTGTTTTAATCCTGTTTGTAAGTCAGATTTTTTGTGATGTATAAAGTACAACATTTTTTGCCAATCTGCGTACAGAATATACTTGCATTAATCTGGAAGGGAGACATGACGACACTTCTGTATACGCCGATTCACCATTTGATTCTAGTTTCATTAAGCGTTTCTCCATTTGTCCTTTCCCCATACAACTTAAGTTTGTATGGAGTGCACTGGTTTGTTTGGTGGAAAGACTTGGCGCTGCAGCCCGTGTTTGCGCACAGGCGACAGTGATGACATTTTTCCATTGTGTTCACGCCTTTATCTGTGCTGAGGTCAGCCTCTGCATCCTGTCCCAGGTCATAACATGTTCCAGTCAGCCGTAATGGGTAACGTCTGTTAGTGGTATCTAACAATTAGTGATGCCTTTTCCATCACATCGGGCCACTGCATTTGTGCTATAAGGTTATTTTTCAGCCATCCATTCATTTTACAGCATGTTAGTCATGGGCATTGTGTGGCTAGGCAGCAGAATGTATTATTTGTTCAAATATTTAGCTTAAAGGAAGAATGGATTTGCATGTATGAATCCATGAAAAGCAGTCACTTTGTCAAGGGGCATAATTAGGAATATGGTATGGGGGGTGGGGGGGATGATTCTATGGGGGCCCAAAAATAAATAACTAAATTAAAGTTAAATTGGTCTGGGTTGGGGACCAGTATGATATGGGGTCCACAATATTTAGTTACCTCTTCCATCCACCTATGTGTGATTTTGATTACTGTCAATCACTAAGTGATGCAGAAGACAAAATCCTGTTGACCTCACTTTATTTACACATTACAAACAACTTTGGGGACATTTACTTTGGGCAGAGGCCGTCAACGCAAGCACATTCTGCAGCGAGGGCTGTAAGCACTTGGAGTAATTAAAGGTGACTCCATATAAAACAGCAGGCAGTACTGCACATGCCCTTAGAGGAACCTCTGCATTCGGACAAGATGCCAATATGTACAAGGCTTAAGACAGGGAGGCCAAGAGACACACGTGGCACAGAGCAGCTCACGTGCAGCATGTGTGCCACGTCAGAAAGCAGGACTTGAC
This sequence comes from Gnathonemus echidnorhynchus, assembly GCA_026776725.1. NCBI lineage: Eukaryota > Metazoa > Chordata > Actinopteri > Osteoglossiformes > Mormyridae > Gnathonemus > Gnathonemus echidnorhynchus. Next base: position 9,655,840 of record JAODJU010000050.1, on the reverse strand, counting down.
GGGAAGCTGGAAAATGTGCGTTTAGCTTCAGTCGGGAGGTGAAAGCAGTCATTTTAAGAGATTCATAAATCGCCATCTAGATTACACTGTGCTTTTATGCAATTTAGATTGCAGTTAATGCAGATTTGACATCTACAAAAATAACTAGCTTCTAGCCTCATTTATTCAAGGTTAACGGCTACACGCTGGAACTAGCAAAGTACAATCTAACATAGTCTAACTTTTACAATAAACGTAGTGAGTAATAAAAGGAACAATTCAACAAGTGACACGGCCGTAGTTTCATGGCAGCCTGTTTATTTAGAGGTTGTTTGTGCCTTAAAATAGAAAGTCAGCCCCCTCTCGTGGCTATTTGTAGCGTCAACGCATAGCATGGAAAAAGTGAACGACAATGAAAAGGAAAATAAAAGCGGGGCTGGGTCGTATCATATGGGGGTACTGAGACCCAGCTTACTAATTTTAGACCGTTACACCGAGATTCGTGGGCAACAGTAGTTTGTAGGTGCATATTTATTCACTGGGTGTATCATTAGGATGCAGGACATCTATTTATGGTAGATGCTCGCGGTTACGGAGCCGAAATAGCCTTTAGTACTATTGTTGCCCAAGTAAATGTGGCACATAGGAATGGCTGGTGAAAGTTTGAAATGCAACAAAGCCGGCCTTTACATCGTTCGTGTAGGTGAGCAGCATGACAATGTGGAAGGTGCGCTAATATTCATGCCATGACATGAAAGCAAAGTCTTTCAGCGATGCTAAGCTGGTAAGCATGTTTATAAAAAGCACCCCTCCCATCAAATTTTAATGATAAAAGGTGAAAGATGCGTTAATATTCCTGCCACGACATGTAATGAAAGCGCGTTTGCTTTCATTACAAGTTAAACAGGACTAAGACGAATTTATAAATAGACCCCTTGTACCCCTTCCCCCGGTGGCCCCTGCCAGCTTCGTTATCGGGCTTCGCTGGAGATCGGTACAGAGCGACAGCCGAGCGGCCAATCCGCGGGGGTGCCGAGCCGAGCCGAGCTCTGCCGAGGTTTCCGCATGGACACCAGGCTTGAAGTAAACATGCCCGAGGTGCCGTGTGTAGAGAGCAGCCGTGGAGAGAGGGCGCCGGCAAAACGGCCGCTTGACAGCTCGGAGAGTTTCCCTGCAAGGAAGAAATCCTGCTGGGGCATCTTAACGAGTCAAGGTCAGTCCTCAGACCGTCTGCATGCGCGCATCGCGGGTTTCAGTCAACTTTCGGCGATGCTTGTTAGCAGAAGGAGCCCTGTCGGAGCACAGGACAGGCGGACTATACGGACAGTTACACCCTGAATGCGAAAATGAACAGCGATGCAGGATAGACTGCATTAGACAGGGAGGGTGCACCATGCTGATGGGACCCCCTGTTAATTTGTTCCGGCCCAGACAGATCTGCTCCACAAAGCGTCGCTGTAAGGTAAAAAGCTACCCATCGATTTATGTGGTATGTTTTTCTGTGTTTCTTATGTAAAAGGTGCTTCGAGACACAATTCATGTTGAATTGCAAGGTAATTTTTGTATTTCTCTAGAGGGCCACAGGTTTTGCGTGACAGCTCCCTCCTACATGATCGGAGTAACTCTGAATTCCGTTTATTTGCATTGTACATGACTGGCGAAAAAAAAATAATGAAAAAGCAGAAAGTCATTTTCCCTTAAGGCAGGTGGCACATGGTCACGTGAAAGGGTCAGATGGCGCGGGGGCTCGGGTTAATGCGGTCATGTGACCGAAACCCGAATCCTGACCCGTCGGGGATTCTGCATCCCAAACGCATGTTTCGGGCAGACGGTGACCGTGCCCTGCTAAGAATATATCAACGGAGGCAGTAGGACGGAGTTAGCTTCATGCACAGATCCACCATGCAACACAGGGCTGTTTATGCATGAACACGCGCTCGCGCACGAAGTCTCTTCTGTAATGTATCTGAGTGTTCGGCTTCCGGATGATAAAATGTTAAGGAAGTGAAATAAATCTCGTCAGCCAACAGGTGTAAATATAAATTGCCTGAACCTGGGAAGTCTGGCCTTGTACCAGTTGCTAAACCGCAGAAGCAAAATTGTTACTGTAGCTGTTCTAGGCTCACATGTTAGAAAAGCAATAGAAATTGTGTACATGTGTTTAAAGGCTGTGTGAGGTCTAGTCCACTCATCCTGGACAATTACTGACTGTTTTACTTAGATCAGCTTAACTGGGTTCATTTCTGTTAAAGTTCTGTGGAACAGACACCAGAAGCCCAGGGCGCAATGGGGAATTACTTTTGTTACTATAGCAACTAGGCAGCCAATAGTGCAAAAGTACTCAATGAGCAAATAACTTTGGTTGTTTTAACAGTACGAACACCCTTTAGCTCTGGGAAGAAAATGTGCCTTCAAAACCGCTCCATTATTTTCTTTTTGCACAAATGGAAGTGAAAATGGACATGGTTTTAATGATTAACTTCATTCTGCAAGTACGTATACAGAATTAAATCCACGATCCAAGGTGCCCCATACCTTAGAAGATAAACTTTGATAAAATAAACTTTGCCAAGCCAACAGGGGAGGAGTTAATAGAGCAGACACCCTGTGATGTGAATAAGACCAGTGCACATGGGGGCTCTGTCTGTGAACACACTTGACTCCATGGACTCAGCATAATCTCAGGAAATTGTCACCTCCTACTTGCTGTGGAGGCATAGCATGTCTATAACCGTGTTGGGGGGTGGGGTGGGGGGGTATTAAAGATGGCTGCAGAAGGGAGGTGACAGGGGTCTTCCGTCTGCAGGCCGGCCATGTTTAGCTTGTTACAGTGTGACTGGCTGGACGTGCCCTGGGGCGATGGAGATCTGGGTATGTAGACCTGCTCTCTCGTCATCACTGCCTGCACTCGTGCCTCCTGGGTCCTTATGTTTGTCATTCTGTGCTTTTGGGAAGAGCTTAGAGCCGACAGACTGGCCTCTAGCTGCAGCTCTTCTAAAAATAGCGCCAACGCTGACGGAAATGTGATATCGGTGATCGCGTTGACGGGTGTGAGCCAGGCGGGAAAGGTGAGGTTACGCTACATTTTAAATCTTGCATCTCCTGATTACAGAAAGACTGGGAAAAGTGTTTTTTTAAAAAAGGGAGGGGAAGATGACTGGACCATCCGCTCATGATGAGGACATCTGTTTTTCTTGAAAATGTCACTGCTCGCGCCCGCTTTGTGTACGGATGGTGGACTGCTACACATTAAGAACACGCTTCGAAAGAGCGCCCTGGTCCACAGGAAGTGTTTGTCGTCTTCCTGTGGGCTGTGAGCAGCACAGCCCAGTGCAGCAAACGCCATAAACCCAATTCGTTAATCAGCAAATAACGCCGTTAATTAATCTTACCATGGCTTTGTGCTCAGAGCAGCAGATTCAAACCCCACGTTGCCATTGGTCGTTCATTGCTACACAAAAAAAAAAAAAAGGGGGGGTGGTGAGTTCGCCAGTAGCATTTACTTAGCACCCGGTGTGTATGCTCCACTGGAAAATGCACTTAACCTGGCAATGGGGCACCGTGTAAAATGCACATGTGCCAAGTATCACTCTGCCCCGGCGACTGCAGAGCCAGATGTGTTAAGAGGCTCCTGTTCCCCCATGCAAGCAGACCTCTAAGGTGATGCGTCAGAGAGCCTAATGTCACCTAAGAGGCTCTGTCACTGTGACTGTACTGAAATCCATTTCAGATGCACAACAGCACCCTTCAGCAAGAATAAAAACGGGAAACAAAGCAGGAATCCCTAGCTAGGCATGACCACTCCCCTTTGAGGTCGGCAAACCCGCTGGCGGGACCTGACAGAAATTGCCAAACCGTTTAAATAAACGGTTGGACGGTCTACTTTTCAAATATATATAGGTAGAAACTAAATATATTTTTACAGGTTTGTGATACGAATAAAAACAAGAGTGACCGACTCAAGCGTCTGCATCTCGAAGCAGCTCTGATCGCACTTGCAAATCGCGCTATTCACATAACGACATTATAATCCGACAGTTAGTATTGGGTAAAGAAATGTGTGAATACGCCCCTTGTTTATACGAGTCACAAGGGCACATGTCTGGGTAGTTCACTGATCAGCTACAACATGGCACACACACACATGCGTCTCTGCTGCGGAAGCTTTGCGCCAGGTTCAGGAAAGCCTTGCACTGGAGAGCGATGAAAACGACAACTTCTCCTCCGATGAAAACCGCGAGGACAGCGGGGAAGAACGTCGCCACTTTCAGCAGCGAATCGATGCCGTGGAAGACAATTCTGATGAGTAAGTTAAATTCGCTTTGCGAATTATTTTATTTTAGTAACTCTGCGTAGGCACCGTGTCATATTTATCGCTTTCTATAGTGACTGTTCACAGGTTTTTCATTTATTTTAGAGACACGGAGAACCATTCCTGTGACTAAGAAACCACGGTGTCAATTAATTCAGACACCACTGTCATGGAAGGGAGAAAGCGAGGGCGATGTGGCCCCGTCGCCGCTGCGGTTTCGTCCTGCGAGGGAGCCTGGCGTGCAGCTAAACAGAAGCGACAGTCACACTCCTGCAGGTCTCTTCAAGTTATTCTTTTCGGATGATGCCGTGAACACGCTCTGTGTGGTGTGACACTGAATGTCCCCACGAAGATGAGTGGTATTCATGTGCCACCTTCATTGGGGGGGTTCTTGAAGGCTACCTCTGGGCAAAAAACTTGTGTGAATTGCAGGATGCATAGTGGGAACAAAACAAAAACCCCATGAAAGTGCGCGGCTTGTGATGACCAGCTTTGCCTTCAACCAGACAAACTGTTTCAAGGCTTGGCATACTGATCAGGACTAAAAATTAGTTGTATTAATTTATGAATAAACTGTTGCAAATACTGTCACTTTATTCGTGCACCCATTTATTTTGTGATTTGCTTATTTTGTGTTGTACATTTATTCACTTATGTTGTGACATTCTATCCATCAATAAACTGATTAAAAAAAAAAAAAAAAAAACAGCATTTTATTGTTGCTACTTTTCTTGCGTTTCAAACTGCCTTTGCAAAGTGATGGGTGTGGGGTGCAGTGACATTCCAGACTGACGGGCCATTGACAGTATGCAAACTACTAGAGGTATGGGGACACCTATTCATCAATATTCATTGTGCTGGCCACTGACTTTCAAAAGAGTGTCACTCCAAAGTTCCAACACTTTAGTAATCAAACCACATAAAATTTTAGAATGTCTCTTTCACCTATGTGTAGCCAACCCCTGTGTCTATAAGCTTCAGAGCTCAAAAGTCTTTGCTAGAAATGTCAATGTGATTTTTTACAGTTTCTCAGCATGTCTGAAAATAGGTTTTTGAAAAGCATATGTTTAAAGTTGATTAACAAAAAATAGAATAACATTCTAAGTGGTCTCAGATTATTGGTGCTGAGTTTGTGCTGAATAAAAGCACATGTAACACTTTGGGATAAATGTTTTTTAGATAGGTGAAATATTTTAAAATGTCAAGGCATGTCAGACTACCCTGAAAGTGGCTGAGAGGCCTCAGACTCCAAAGGGTTAACCGCTCCGGGGGTTTGCGTTTCCACACAATGAATGACCATCATTCTCAGTTAACACCACCCACTGTAGTACAGGCATTGTTAATTCACATGCAGTTACTCGGTTACTGCTTTTCTTTTTCAAAGACTCTAGAGCAGTGTTATCCATTCCGGGGTCCCCAAGGACCCACATTTGGTCCATGTTATCCTCCCAGCTCCCATTTCAGTCTCCAAGTTTGAAGAAATTAATGTTCAGTACTTTTGCATTATAGGAATCCAACTGGATTCAGTCACCAGTACATCATGACTGCACCACCTAGTGGTTGGGAGGCAGGTTTTTTTTGCGCAGCATGACTCAAGCATGTTATTTTCTTTGACAGGGTCATGGGCTGACCGCTCTCCGCTTCATGAGGCTGCCTGTCAAGGTCGTCTCCTGGCTCTGAGGACTCTGCTGTCTCAGGTGGGAGAGGTTCCGTCTCAAGGGCTGCTGGTTGAGTTTCCCAGGGGTAGATTCTGTGGCATTTGTAGTTCTGTAGGAAGATGTATGGAATTTTGGATCGGATCCTTGTAATAAAAGTAAAGGAGTTCAGCAACAGGTTATACATTTGTTTGATGTGAGAGTTTCTTTTCAGGGCTACAGTGCGAACATCTTCACCATCGACCATGTGACCCCTCTACACGAAGCCTGTCTTGGAGATCATGTGGCCTGCGCAAGGGCACTAATCGATGCTGGTGCCAATGTAGGTATCTGACAATGACTGTGTGGGACGTTAAGTGCTGCAAGGTACAGCCATTTGTGGGACAGTGGTGATGTCACCATGCCGACACCCCGTTTTGCAGGTGAACGCCACCACCATTGATGGTGTGACGCCGCTGTTCAACGCCTGCTCAACGGGCAGTGTGGCCTGCACAGAGGTGCTGCTGGAACACGGTGCCAAGCCCCAGGCGGAGCCATGCCAGCCATCGCCCATCCATGAGGCCAGCAGCAAAGGTATGTGCACACAGTTATGCTTGCTGGGAGTTGTCCTATATGCGATTTGTAATAGTTGCTAAATAAGCCTTGAATTTATCGAAGATTCACCAAAAGTGAACAGCAAATTCAGATCACTGCATCTCAAAATAAGATCCAATATAATTTCATTTAAAATGAATTATTTTGCTATACACAGCATATGTGCCAGTGTTAAATTTAACACTGAGTGGTGTTTGTGTCCACACCAATCAGTGTTACATTTAACACTTTACAGTATGCAGTGAGGGTTGGTTTTACAGTGTTAATCTTTATTAACTCTTAGTGTTCAATTTACACCATAGAGTGCTTGACCTAACAGTCTCCACCTCTTCCGAGATTGCAAGCCCATATTGGTGGCACACAGGTACAAAATCAATGGCTCACATCTGCCCCCATTTTAATGTACTCTCATTTCAACTCATTTGGGCATTGAGCTGCTTACTAACCCACCATAATGAGCAAGTCTCAAATGTACATCCAGCACCATTGGTCTACAGGGGAGTGGGCGGTACCAGGAACTGCACAGAAAAGGGTATCACAACTGTCCTAACACCTTTCTGCATATAATGTTAATCATCCAAGGCCAAAAGTGGCGAATAGACCCCCACACCATTAATATATATACCACTCTGGAGACTTGTCTTGTAAGTCTCCAAGAGTTTCTCTTGCTCAGTGTCAACATATAAGACCAAGAAAAAAAAAAAAACACCAAGAGCAAGGATTTGTTTAGCTTGCAGGACCACAGCTCTCTAATCTTCAAGAACACTAAGAGCTGAGCCAACAAAGCTTCAATATAAAACAAGAAAAAGCTGTATGGTCCTTTTTGGTCAGAGTCTCTCATGGTGGGTAAATCTGGGATGGCTCTTCTGATCATCATGACTTTGTGTGCATATTAAAATTTGGCAGATAAGTCAATGAGTCTCCACCTCCACATAACACCTTATGGTGTAAATTGAACACTATTAGAGTTAAAGATTAACACTAAAATCAACACTCATTGCACACTAAAGTGTTGTGTAACACTGATTGGTGTGGACATAAACACCACTCAGTGTTAAATTTAATATACACAGCAAATGTGCCAGTGTTAAAGTATGATATTGGACTACAATGTAAAGCAACATTCCAGGAGAGCGAGATTTAGTAAGTGATCTATCACACCCTCCCCCACCCTCCGCCCAGGTAGAAGCGCATGCGTGGAGGCCCTGATCACGTGGGGTGCCGATGTCGACTATGACATTCCTCATCTGGGAACGCCCCTCTACATAGCCTGCATGTCCCGGGAGCTACAGTGTACCCGCACACTGCTGGACAAAGGTCAGGGGTCAGAGGGCAAAGGGATGGCATAGTGTGGGGAGTGTGACATCAGGTGGGTTTTTCTACACCGAAGATCATGAGGGTGTTCTACAGGGAAAGGAGAGACTAACAGATAAAATAAGGGCAGTACATGGTCCCTGATGCCCCCATGCTGTGCAGGTGCAAATGTGCAGAAGGGGCGGTTCCTGGAAACGCCTCTGCATGCGGCCGCCCAGAAGGACTGCCCAGAGATCGTGAAGGAACTGCTAGAATATGGTGCCAACATCAACTCCCGAAACCTGGAGCTGAAGAGGCCGGTGGAGGCAGCCCCCGCTAGCAGCCTGGCTGAGGGGTTGCTCCTCCTCTGTGAAGGTATGCTCAGGCCCCACCCCATAACGTTAAATCATTTTGGTAGACCGTAGCACGGTTTTGAAGCCGCTGAAAGTTCTCGCAATTAAGTACTCGTTTAAATAGTTTAAATATGCATTTGTGTAGTATTTGAGAAAGACTACATTCCTGCATTTTCAGCAGTGTCGAGAGCATAGCTACGTTCTACACTCATGGGGCGGAATAGTCATGTGGTGTGGCGTTCTGTTCCGGGGAGAAACAGTCACTTCTGTTACACCTAAACTCTGCCCCCTTAAACTCCATGTAAACAAGCAGGCAGGTTATTTACGGACAGTGTTCCAGCCTGCCACCTAGGGGGCGTTGCGGCTCCTGTCACAGTTCAGCCTGCTCCCATACGCTCTGCACTGGTGCTCCACATAGCCTAACCACTTGTCTCCTTCCCTTCCCTCTGTAGCCACGCCCAGCCCTCTGCGCCAGCTTTGTCGGCTTGCAATCAGGCAGTGCATCGGCCGTTCTCGACTCCACCTCATTCCCCAGCTACAGCTACCCACCCTCCTCAAGAAATTCCTGCAGTACAGATAGGCTGATCACCGGCTAAAACCCCGCCCCCTTCATCCCATGTGACCCGACCATAGAAGTGTATCTGCTACAAGTCCGTCTCAACCCTGCCATATACTCAATGCAGCATACACCCTTAACCAAGATACAGAATGCATTTAAGCGCTGGGGGTAAAAATAAAAATAGAGGTTCAAGGACGAAAATAAAAAAACAAACAGTCATATAGCATGTCATAGCAGTCATGCTCACTCCCAAACAACCGACCAGAGCTTTTTAGTATCGAATCTGCATGTGAATACAGTTGTGTTCAGTCACTGTACAGTGCTACATGCTAGATGTGGTTAAGTGTGTCACTGGGGTTGTTCGCGAATCATTTGACATGTTTGGTTTCCCAGAAGCCACATATGACACGAACATCTATCATTGCACACTCCTGGAAGATTTCGTATGCCACCATGGTCAGCTCACACGCCAGTGACATCACAAACCAAGTCAGTGTCTCACACACACAAACACACACACACACACACCCCTTTAACCAGGAAGTCCTGAGAACCTTGACATTAGATCGTTATGTGGGAACATGGGGGACATTTAATTGTGTGAAGTTTTTTTTTTTTTTTACTCATCCCATATTGTTGTAAGTCTGCATGTATATATTAGATAGCTACATGAGATTAAAAATTTGATAAAAGCACGGCTTGCATGTTCTCCCTCTGTTCCGGTTGAAAATTAAGGATTGCCACTTATGATTGTGGTAACCAAAATACATTACCAGGTGTAAACTTAGTCACGTCCTACAGACTTTCGGCATTAAAACCTCATTTTAGTCCTGATTCGCCATCATATTTCAGTGAACAGAGTGAATTGCTTAAGCTCAAAGATGTACATAACCACGCACATTAAGTCAATGAATGTCATTTGTACAGCTAGAAGCACTTTTACAATTAACCTAGCCCCTAGGACTGATTTAAGAAATCACTAAATGTCCTTCAGAGTTGCCGTTTCACCAGCAATCAAATCAGCGGGACCAGTTTCCTTGCGAAATATGCATCACGTGATTTTAATCAATGTCAATCAAGCCTCATTAAGAGTACGTGCTGAAACTGGGGAAGCACAGCTTTAGAGCGTACTCTGGATTTAACACAATATTGTCATCTTACAACCAATGCGTTAAAATTTGTTCCTAAATATAAGCTGACAACCGATTTAAATATACGTTGGGTTGATACTGAAGGCGCTCGTTTTACTCATCTGCCGTTTAAATTTTTTATGGAGCATTCTGTCGTTATCCTACGGCTGAATTATACGGATCATTTCCTCTTATAAAAAGTACTCAGCGGTTATACTATACATTCCACTACGTGCATGATGATCACAGAACGATGCTGTGAAAAGGCGAACAAAACGCCAACAAACTGAGTACACCAAGAAGTCCTAAAAAGGCAATAACCTGTAGAAGTCTTTCCGTAAATGTTTTTAAATATCCAACATACACACAAAAGCGGAAAACGGGCTCTTACTATTTGTGTGTATAGATAAACACGCCGAAGCGTCATGCACATACCAAAAATATATAGGAAAAAGAATTAACGTGTTGGGTTAAAATCAGCTCCTAACGAGGGTCCGCGGATCTAGCTGTGGGCCATATTCTAACAGCCTTTCCAAAAACGTACATAGCTTTCTAAAAATAAATATTTAAATACCCCCTAACGGAGCAAAGTGGGTCACTTGTCCATCCCTGTATATATAGGAACCCTACAAAATTGCTCGTACTAGTGATCTACGGCTTAACCTGCCGGCTATAATCTATAAACATACATATATTCCTAAATAACCAAACACCCCACCCACACTTCCGATCGATAAAACACCAGCTACTCAAACACCAGCTATTTAAACACAAACCAATTAGTGACTGACCAATCAGAACACCAGTTCTCAATGCAAACGCAAAGCAATTTAACATCGACCAATCAGATGCCCGTTAATCAGAACACAATCAGTCCGACACCTACTACTCATCACACAGACACGGACCGCTGACGCGGTATAAGCTGTTCCGAGTCAGATCCCAGGCTGTAAGATGACGTGTCTAAAGATGTATGTATACAGCGCCATCTACCACTTAAAGCAGGTAATGAGGCAAGGAAAGATTAGCAATGGTCTTTATTGTCGTCATTGAAAACCACAGTACATTAACAAAAGTACAAAAAGCTATGGAACTTTTTGAAAAATTTAGGTCATTTTGCTTACACATTAAGGATAAAGGAAAGATGCTTAATATTTAAAGAGGTGCAAATAAAGATATATACACTCTTCAGCTTCAATCCCTCTGCTTTCATATGTATGCTTTAATATGCAAACACTGGTGAAACACCTGATATGCTGATATGACATTCTGGTAAATTAATAATGTGTTAAGTTGCTGCAAAGATAAATAGCAAATATGGATAGCCTCTAACATATAACTGAGCTAAATATACCCCATCCATTTTTTTAAACAATTTTAGACAATGGGAATTTGTTGCAGTATATTACAGTGAATTTGATTACATGTACATACATCTCGCACATAAAATGATAAATTCATAAACACACTAACAAATTAATAAATATCACAGTGCAAAATGAGAAACGCATTGTATTCTTGAACCGATACTTTATCTTTGTAGAGGAACATTCTGTGTTCCTGAAGCTGTCTATCAGTACTTACCTTCTTTTTATAGGCGACGTTTTCGACAAAGTAAATGATGGTTCTAAAGTGTGATTCGATTAAGGCACAGCCTCCATGATCCAACACATTTACTAATAACGAAAACAGGCAAATTAAGGAAATAACACGACACACACAAATACTAGTCATTGTAGCATTACTGAAGGCCTGGTTTTGAAGGTAATTTTGCCAGCTGACAGTGGTCATTCGCACTGACATGTAATGTAGTGACTCGTGTGACGGGACTAGTCAGAGTTCATGGAGAAATGACAAGCTTCAGCACTAAGGATGCTCTGTTGTGACGAGGTAAAACGGAACATCTATACTGATTCTCTCGTGGAAAAATATAGTTTATTTTCTTCAGCTGCCTTGCTAAAGTATGCATTTATGTCCATCACTTACCCAGAAACAAAGCACAGCCAAATTATATATAATAATACAGCATAACAAATTGGTAAATAAACCTCATAGCCTATACATCAGAGGTGGAGATTTCCGGTCCAGAGAGTACAAATCCAGACCAAGATTTTGTTTCAACCAATCAGATGAGTATAAAGAGTCACAGTCACAGAGCAGTCAGCAGGTTGGTTGGAACAAAATCTTGGTCTGGATTTGTATTCTCCGGACCTGAAATCTCCCTCCCCTGCTATACATGTTTCTTTTCTTTTGATTCTACAAAAGTAATGTTCACAGCCATATACAGAATACATGCGAAAGCGAAGCGCGCTCAGTACGCAACAGCTGGCATATTTCACGGAGGCAGTCCTCCTCTGCTGACCGGCGGCGGACGCTCACCATGCTCAACAGAAACCAGCAAAACTGACAGCTTTATGAATCGAGATTTTTCTGGGAGAACACCAAGCCATGTTTTTTCCCACGTAAATTCAATGATCGCATAAACTCACAGTGTTGTTTGAGTAATTAAAAAGCGTTACAAGTTAAATTAGACCTGGCCACAGGTTTAAGGGAGCGCTCCAGATCTCATCTATGTGCACGGCTTTGAGTACAACTGGAGCCAACAGTAGGATAGAGTGCAAACTCACCATGAATTTCAGGTGTAACGAATAGTGTGTTGAACTGAAAGTTCTGAATTCCTAGTTGGAAATTTCAACTGAAACGCCCCTGAAGTCAAAGTTCCAACTTGGTAAGTTGGTGGAACCTCTACAACCCCGACCTCAGAATTCAAGACGGCTGCAACTTTCATCAACAGAAGTGAAGGCTGTAGTTATATATTATTTATTAGCACTTACGTCTTATTTGTTTCTCATTAAATTGGTCATACACACAGTACTGTCCAACCGCTATTTGTGGACATGTTGCTATGGTGTTCTTATGTTGCAAAACACTACATAGTGTGTTGTTATCAATTGGTATTGCTAACCATGGCTAACAATGAACTTGGCTAGAACTGGTATTCCTGAACGGCTTTCCGACTTCTTCTAGTTGAACACGGTTAATTTGGGTGTGACGTCATTCCCAGCTCTGACTTCCAACCTCCAGGGTAAATGGAACGCAGAGTGAATCATTAATGACAGGTGTGAAATGTACCTGTTTCACTGCTGGCTGGTGACCACCTGAACTACTATGTTAAGTATTGACTATAGGCCTACTTTTTAAAAGATTTTTAAGCAAGCTCACACAAACAGCACTGAGACGTCTTTCTAAACAGTTAAAATCAGATCAGCACAACTTCAGATTTTAATATTGAAATTACACACCCTCGACCCTGGTAATACTGAAGGTCTTTACTTTCCCAGTCCCCTCTACAATGGGCCAGCAAGAGTTCGATTAAATATATTGACTCTTTAGCATTAAAACAATAAAATGTTACATTCATGTATTACTTGCTAAATATTCAACAAATATTTGAAAAAAACTAAATATACAATATTTAAATTGTGTTTTCTCATTTTCCATAAAGAATTAAGCTGATGTGTATAAGCTAATGAGTGTTTTGGTTTTAAAAATGTCACAAAATCACTCAATTATACAATTTAATAAACAATTTAATCGCTTCTGCTCTATGACACTTTGGTTCTGGATCGGTCCAAAGCTGTCCAAGCCTTTGCCTTCTAGAGAAGACAGATACAAGCGAGATTTCTGAGCACGTGTGTGTGTGTGCGTGTAAGTGTGCCTATATCTGACTGTCTGTGCTCAGAAAGGATTGAGACGCATCCCAGTCCCGAGAGGCGAAAATGGATTCACTTTCGCCCACATCAGTGCGTCGTTCAGTGTGATCGCCGACTTCCCATCTTCGAGGAAGAACACAGGCCCCTGTGTGAAGCAAACGGAACCAATGTCTCCAAAGCGCTGACGATGGAACGTTCCAGAACACTAGCTATGAATGTACAGTTTATCAAGACCCGTGTTCGGAAGTATGAAAGCAGGAAAGATGAATGGGAGAGCAGTGGCCGCAGACCAACCTGTATCCTGAGTCCAGTGAAGCAGGAGATCTGGACATCAGAGTGACTGGGAAGGTTGGATCCTGTGACGTAGTCAGGCCCCTCCACCCCCTTCAGTGGTTCCCCCCCAATTCGGCTCATTAGCAGCGCATGCTCCGCCCTCTGGCTCTCGGTCGGTGGGGTGTCAGGCATGGCCTCGGGGCATCTGACCACAAGGAAGCCATGTTGGCGCAGAGTCGCAGACAGCAGCAGCAAACACCAGCCAGGGTACAGCTTACGTCCTGTTTGTTCTACTCCTGCTGATACGTTAAATCTCTTATAATCTAAAACACTTTTTGGCTGAGCTGACATGTTGATTTCCCCCATAGCAATGGTCCGCAAGCCTGGCCCTGAAGGCACATGCCTTGTGCAGCTTCTTCAAGAGGCCTTACTCGGATTTCACCCTCGGTAAATAGCAAATTGCTACATTAGCACCGACAAGGAACCCTGATGCCGTAACACCCAAACAGCGCAGCAGTAACACGGCCCCCCGAGGCAGGAGCCACCCACTTGGAAGGTGGCTGGGTACACGCTCTCCAGGCCTCCAGCTCCGCGGACAGCTGGTCGATCTGCAGCGGCACCGACACCTCCCGCCTCTTCAGCAGCTGGCTGTGGTTGGAGGAGCGGTGAGAAAGCACATGGTCAGAGAGTGGGAGGGGAACCCCAGGGGCGCAATGGCACACCTCCACCACCAGAAGGAGCTCTAAGGCTTTTCTGGTGTCAGGGAACTGACATCATTAGTATATTCACTACACGTTTAAGTTTCATTGAATTGGTGATGCTGAGTACAAAAAAATGTTATACAAGGTCTGTTACCCATAAAAATCCATTATATCTTTGCAGTTTTACATAACGCAACATTATCCTTAAAACAGAATGAGACAGCCCCCATGGGCCTTATCACCAAGACCATAGAGGTGGTACAGATATCGCCATGGTGATTCCCACGGTTGCACGTACCTGGTGTACTCGTAAAGCACCGGTACGACGCTGGTGTACTGCCTTTGCACGGCAAGCAGGGCGCCGATGTAGCCGCACAGAATGAGCAGCTGGTTGCGCTCCCTGGAAGCAGAGAGCCGGCGTGGCAAGGTGAGCCAGGGCACGGAGAGCGAGGCCCATGGACTGCCTCCCTCTGCAGGGCAGGGGGAGTCACCACACGCAGGCACTTACTCACTGCACTTTGGAAGGATAAGCCTGTCCGTCCGGATGTAGCTCAGGAGGTCGAGAATGGGGTAGACTGAGTCCAGGGTCCAGTCTGGGCTGCTCAGTTGATCTGTTAAGAATTAAAACGGAGATTAAAAAAAAAGATGTGCAACAGCTGTTGTTAGACACAAGCTGGAAACACGCCTGAGTATAGGGACTTGGTAAGATCAGTGGCTTAAAGCTTGCCGTAGTATGTAAGGCATGCTGGGGCAGGACCTAAACAGAGCAGGCAGACTCACCTTTCACAAACGCAAGCCCAACAGGCAGGGCTCTCTCTGGCTCTGCGCTCAGAAGCAGGTACTTCACAGCTTGGAAGGTTTCCCCGTCTGCGAGGGCAGCCTCGGCCAAGTTGTTGCACTCCTCTAAACACGGTAGACTGCACTGGAGGAACAGAGGTGTGGGCGGGTGTGCTTAGCTGCATCACTCTTCATAAACGAAAGAAGGACCGCTGGTCTCTGTCATCATGGGGGGTGGTTTAAAATTCACATTCCTGACGGCTGTGCCGCCAGCAGCCTTGAAATGTACCTCATTTAGCGTTATCTGAAGTGTCTTCACGTGTGGCAGCGCAAATTCTTCGCATCAACATTTAAGAATCATTCATTAAATCAATAAAGGTAAAAAAAGGACAAGTATGCGAATGAGTGGTACGCCGCAAAAGCCGCGTGGCTGTACAGCAGATCCATAAAACGTGGCTAATTTCAAACCTTACTTTTTCGCGAAGATCATTGATTTCGCTGGCGCTCCCGGGATAAAAAGCACAGAGCTTGACTAACAGGATCTCGTTGCCTGGGATCATTCGCAGCAAGTCAGCAGCCAGATCCCTGAACAGGGAGACACATGTTATCACATTAGTTACGGCCACTGAAAAGAAGCACGAGAGAGGGGAAGAATGTGAGAGAGGGAAATTCAAACCCTGAATTGCACTGGAGGTTCTGTAATTTCCTACACTAAAGATTCCTCTCCTCAAAATCAGTCCTTTGATGTAATCATAGTTTTTTTAAAAAAACTTTTCTCAGAAAGATTCTATTTGCCTCAAACTATCTGCCACTTTGTTAACCTGCTAAATGAAAAGAGCATCAGCCATATTCTTATTCACATGTAAACAAAGGTAATTTAGATATTACTTTGGGAGGTAAAGGAAAAAGGGCCAGTTCGCGTCCGTCACTAGTGTACAGAATAAGCTAGCAGACAATACACATCACCCTTGTGGCCATGACCAATATTTCAGAGGGAAACCACCACCAAATGTGGAGAAAGTCTTCAAACATAAATCTGCAGCAGACGCTTTGAGGGTGGAGGTCTAACATGCAGCAGTCGTGAACAGATACAAATGGGCAACATGCAAGGACAACAAAGTACCTGTTTCCAACACATGGAAAGCTGGGAACAAGTGAAACGTGCAGTGAATGTTCAGCATTATGGAGAGAATATTCCGCATACGTGGTCTGTCTGGGAAACAGGTTTGCAAAGGGGTTCCTTCCATTCGTAATGACACCACAGCTGTCTGTTGCCCCATGGTAATATATATGTCTATACATTTAATATTCAGGCATGGCCACATACGTTACATGTTTGTACATGTGCACAGTGATGCATGGTATATGTACAAAGATATATTTACCACGTGGGGGTTGTCATGTACTTCATAGCTAGTAGTTCCAGGGCGTAGTGAGTAGTGGGACCAGCCGCTTCCTCCAGTGCCAGGCCGGCGCACACGGCCAGCTCAAGCTCGTTGCCCCGGATCAGACTCGCCATGGCCAGCTGGCTCAGGAAGGACACACACACACACACAGTCAGAAAGTATTTGTCACAGATCACAGTGGATGATTTCCTTCATATACTAAATGCACCATCTGTGTGTTGTGTAAAAAAATCAGATTTGAACTTCTGGAGTGATGTCTGTTTAAAAAAATTTAACCACACTCCTGTGCTGTAAAATATTAGACAACTCTGCTTCAAAATCAATTTGCTTGCTCTCAGTTTTCCTCTGTTTCTGCGGCATCAGTTTTAGGGCTTGTTAGTCACAATAAAACTGGAGTCCCTGTCATGTGTGCTGGGGAAAGCGCCACACCTCTATGTTGTCCACAGCCAGGTGACAGCATGCGGCTAGGACGGCCCGCCCGTCCTGAAAGTACCACTCCGCAAGCTCCCTGCTGACGCGCTGCAGCAACCTGAAAGCATCGAACGTCAGGTGTCAGTCTGTTTATTCAACCTGCTCTACAGACACAGCAGTAAATGTACTGCAACCCCAACCCATACTGTAGATTCTCCAAGGAGGATGCACCCTTACCCATTATACATTTCCACATTGTTATCTTCAGTGTTAGCAGGTATTTTTGTTGAGGACGTCTGAGGTATGTGGATGTTCCCTTCACAAGCGACCTATCCAGCAGGAGAGAGAGTCAGGAAAAAACTCCAAGCATAATAGTACTGTAACTGTGGGACTCAGTGATACTGTCAGGATAGGCATAGTCATTTCCGCATTCAGTTTTTTAGGGTTCAGTCTTTAGCTAGTAAATTTTACCAAAGGCCATGCCCTTATTTCCGTCTTGAGTCTTTGGCTTTCATAAATATTTGCAAATGTGCCATTATTTCCAGGTTCAGTCTTTGATAAATGTTATTAAAGTTGGTTATTTCTTTAACTTTAACTTCACCTTTGCTAATGTCTATTATTCCAGGGTTCACTGTTTAGCTGTTAATAAACCTTCACAAAGACACGGTTATTTCCAGGTTCAATCTTTAATAAACACCATCAAAGGCACAGTTATTTCCGGGTTCAGTCTTTAGCTTTAATAAACCTTAACAAAGACGCGGTTATTTCCGGGTTCAGTCCTTAGCTTTAATAAACCTTAACAAAGACGCGGTTATTTCCGATTTCAATCTTTAGCTTTAATATACCTTAACAAAGACGCAGTCATTTCCGGGTTCAGTCTTTAACTTAACCGCGCCATGTATGGTGTTTATTTATTTCCGGGTTCAGTCTTTAGCTTTAATAAACCTTAACAAAGACGTGGTTATTTCCGGGGTCAGTCTTTAGCTTTAATAAACCTTAACAAAGACGTGGTTATTTCCGGGTTCAGTCTTTAGCTTTAATAAACGTTAACAAAGACGCGGTTATTTCCGGGGTCAGTCTTCAGTAGTTAACCGCGTCTTTATTAAAGTTTATTATTAACAGGTTCAGTCTTTAACTTAAATAAACACCATCAAAGGCGCGGTTATTATTAAAAACGATCAAAGGTGCGGTCTTTTCTGGGTTTATAGTCTAAAATGCTGCAGGTTTAAACCCTGGAGACACATACTTGACCGGATTCCTGTTTTCTGAAAATGCATGATGTATAATGCATTATGGTGATGATGTGTATATGGTTTATGAAAGTGTGACGAAAATGAATTAGGGAGGGTGACAGGAACATGTACAGTTAATAGTAGAAAAGGCTGCTACCTGAGCCACTACGAGGGCTTCGTTCAGCTGTCCCCGGGAGGTAAAGAAGCTAACCAGCTTCTTCACATCACCCGTAGCGATGCAATATGGAATAACATCATCATCTCCTTCCTGAATGAGCTGGTCAGCCCTCCTGTGTGACAGTAGTGCGGGTGGGTTAGTGGGTTAGGAGATGAAGGTCGTCACCAGGAGGTGGAATCATAGTAATAAACTTAATGATTTAGCCTGTTACTTGCTTCCATGGGAACTTAATCTATGAAATGGACATGTTGATGATGCACCGGCTTACTCTCCGTCTCTGCAGTCAAACTGGTTCTAAATGGGTCAGACTGTAAGATGGAAAGACTCTAAAATTACCTCTGCATCAGTTTCTTCCAGTACTTCATGGACACACCTGGGGCTACAGACAAGGCTTTCTCCCACTGCAAAACACAGCACAGGCTTAAACTGTCAGCTACATGATCGATGGCACTACACCACTGGAGAAGCATGTTGCAGGAGCTCCACCTGGCCAAGCTCCACCATGAGCTCGCAGTAACGTTGGATCTGCCCCAACCGCAGGTGGATCTCCGCTGCCCTCTTCAGCCGCTCCTCTTTGCTTGGCGCACCGATCCCACCTCCAAACTTGGACATCTTGACTATTGTTAGCTCCTGGGCCTCTGACTGGTGACAGGGAAATAGGACCACTTAGGTCACCTCGCATGAGAAAAGAAAAACAATTTTCCCTATGCTGATATAGTTACGCTATGTCATTAATTATATAAAATGTACTGCATTGTACAAATTGTTTACCTTAAAACAATTCATTGCAAAAAAATTGCCCAAGTAACCAAAATAAACCCAAAGCACAGCCACAGAAGTAACTGTTTGACTCACAGTTTTAAAGCGGACTAGGTGCTTCATGTGCATGATGCCATTCCCGTAGCCCTGGGGCAGGAGGCTGTCGTCCTGGCCAGATATCACCGCCACCAGGTCCCACAGGTTGTGGCTGCCTCCAGGAGGCTGTGAAGTGAAGATAACCCAGTTGCACACATCCCGTCCTTCTGTGCCAACAGAGCCGCTAGCTCACAGGACAAGCAAGTGCCTTAAGAGAAAACTTTCCGTATGGTAGAGTGTCTGTGAGTCTCTGTATGTGCTACACTGGTTCACATGGCAGATCTGAGGGGTGGCCTGTCGCTTACTCGCTCTTCTTCTACCTTTGTTTCTGTCTTTCCCCCCTTTTTCCTTTCCCTCTCCTCCTTATCCCACCCCCAGAAAGACAGCCAGTTCCTCTGGCACTGGAGCAACATGAAAAGGATAGCAGGTGTTTTGCAAAGAGTCCAGTCACAAGCGTTATACATCATACTGAAAATGAGCAGTGATAACATATCAAGCCACATGGTTGCTGGTCGGGGTGCTGCACTCACAGAGAAGCACTCGGAGAACCACCTCAGCTTCTTGACCCGGACGTCACCACTCAGCTTGTCCAGCTCCTGCTTGATGTCCCTGGACACTTTGCCACAGAGCAGAGGTGGGGCACCCGGAACCATGGCACGATCTGAGGATGAATGAAGGAAATTCTGGATAGCAGCATAAACTTCACACTCATGTGAAGTTGGAACTGCACAGATCTCACTGCATATTGCTGAACTAATGTAAGCCCGATACCCTTTCCTAATTAAACATCTTTGATCTTGCTTTGGCACAGTAAAGACACAGTTTTGAGTAACGTTACATCCCTTGGCATCCTCATCAGTCTGACTGCAGCAGTGCCGTGGTTGCGGCATTAACTTGTTTAATCAAGACTCCAGCCGCACCCCCCGTGGTTCCTGTGCCAGCGGTGGATGCTGTGCCCCCAGAGGTTCCTGAGCTGCTCTTTCCAGCTGCACCCCCAGTGGTTCCTGCTCCACCTCCAAGGTTCCTGACCCGGCGACTCCTGCATCACCCTCCGTGGTTCCTACCCCGCGGCTCCTGTACCGCCTCCTGAGGTTCCAGGTCCCGAGGTTCCTGCTGTTGCCCCTGAAGCTCCTGCTCTTGCCCCCATGGTCCCAGTTCCTGCTTTGCTCCCCATGGTTCCAGTTCCTGCTTTGCCCCCATGCTTCCAGTTCCTACTCCGCCCACCCCCATGGTCCCTGCGGCAGCGGTTCCTGCTCCGCCACCCCCGGAGCTTCCTGAACCGGCGATTCCTGCTCCGCTGCCCCCAGAGGTCCCTGCACTGGCGGTTCCTGCTCCACCACCCCCAGAGGTTCCTATGCCGCCCGTTCCAGCTGTGCTCCTGGAGATTCTTGCGTCACTGCCCCAGGTCCCTGTCCCAGTGGCCCCTGCAGCGCCCTCCGAGGTTCCCGACTCCAGCTCCCCGGTCCCCCTCGCCCTTTGCTTCCTTGCCCCCTGTGTTTACTCCCCATCCTGCTCCACCGTTGTTCCCTTCTGGTTCCTTTGTGGCCCCTATGTTTGCTCCCTGTCCTTCTGTGCCTTTGTTCCTTTCTGGTCCCTTAGTGCCCCCTGTGTTTCCTCCTCGTCCCTCTGTGCCTTTGTTTCCTGTTGGTACCTTTGTGCCTCCTGTTAGTGTGTCCCCTAGTGTTGTTCCTCCATTGTCCCCTCCCTTGGTGTTTGGTTCTATGTTCCCGTCCTATGTTGGTGTCCCTCTTCGTTTCTGCATTTATTCAGTTGTTGTCTGGGCTCTTGTCCTGTTTGTCCTTTATGCAGTTGCTGTTCCCTATGCCCCATTGATGTTTTGGCTTTAGTCTCCTTAGGTTCCGTCGTGTCCCCGGTTGCGTCTCTTCGCTGCCCTTGGTGTGCCCTTTGGGGGGGTCCTGTCCTGCCCCGATTGTCCGCTCCATCCATGTGCCACGTCCCCTCGTTATCCTCATGTGGATTCCCCATGTTTCCAGTTGCTGTCATTAGTTCAATGTATTTAAGTCCGCGTTTAACTTTGTTTCAGTATTGTCAATCTGCTTTCGCTTGTGTTCCCTTTAATTAAACCCCGTCTTTTCCCGACTCCTGGCATCCTCCTCCTTTGTCTGTGCTCCGTGCCCCATACTACGTGACAGCTTGCTTTGTGGCCTGTTGTTTCTAGCCCCTTCCAAGCTAAGTTTTCTGGTCCATAGAGTTTTGTGTGACGTCTGTCTGGTCAGAATTATCTGACCAACGCAGGAGGGTCCAGGCATGCCACCTAAACCTCCTAAAACCTTACTTTCCCCAGAAACTACTGTCAGGTTAATGGCGGATTCTACAGACAATGGTGAGTTGTGTTCTTGTCTCTCATCTACAAGTGTGCCATGCAATGTTGTATGTCATGGTGTTGAAGAAGTTGCTGTTCCCTCTGCAGAAATTCTTTAGTGACGGTTCAGGAATTCCCAAATGCTTATTGACTTAGCCGTCTTTTTGGCTTACTTGGCTACAGGAAAAAGACATATCATGGCACTGATCAACTCTTTCCCATCTCTCTTCCCTGATGTGCCCAGTAGAACATTGGTCATTGAGCATGATGTGTGTCACGTTGAGATGTGGGGTTAACCTAACCCATCAACCAACATGCCTACTGGGTCAACCCCAAAAGAAAGGAAGTATTTAAAAAAGAGGCATTTTATATGCTAAGTAATGATTTAGCCGAGTTGAGTTATAATCCTTGGAGCACTCTTTGAATTACGGTTAAGCATGATGGCCGTACAGATTTTGTACAGACCGGCTTAACGCCATAACAAAGCCTGATTGTTATCGATTGCCAAGGATAAATGATTGCATTGACGACGTGGCATTCACAAAGTTTGTAACTAAGATCGATCTTCTAAAGGGCTATTGGTAAGTACCACTGACTTCTAGAACCAGAGAGTTGTCAGCTTTTGGGACCCCAGATGAGTTCTTACAGTACAAAGTCATCCCTTTTGGTGTCTGAAATGCTTTGACTTTCCAGTGTCTTGTCAATAAAATACTTCCTGGGTTGCTAGGCTGTGAAGCCTACCTTGAAAATGTATAGTTCCTCTTGGTCTGAACATCTGGAACTTATCCAACTTTTTATTTGTCTTGTCAGGGCTAACCACACCATCAACCTCTCCAAATGTCACCTTGGAAAGGCCAGTGTGACTTACCTTGGTAAGATACTTGGGGTGGCCATGTGTTCTTTCCCAGAGCCCATACATCGTAGGAATTGCAAAGGTTCTTGGGAATGATGGGGTACTACTGTGCATTCCGTGAGATCTTTGCTACTGTGGTCATACCCTTGACTTTTTTAATATTGAGCCTTAAACCATTTTTTCAATGATCTCCTGCTTGTCAGCAGGCTTTTGAAACAACTAAGGCCTTGTTGGCAAGTGCACCAGTGCTGCTTGTGCCTAACTTTGGGAAGGCATTTAATTTAGCTGTAGATGCAAGTGACTCTGGGGATTGAGCTGTCCCTTTGCAGGTGGGAGAGGATGGTATTGAGTTCCCCGTCTCTTACTATTCGAGGAAGGTTAAATTCTGCCAGCAGTGCTATGCCACTGTTGACCAGGAGGCTTTGCCCTGGTCCTTTCTGCCAAACATTTTGAGATTTATTTGGGATCTCCATATCCTGTGGTTGTTTACACCAATCATAAACTTTTAGTGTTCCTTTACTGGATGGAAAATCATAACCAAAGAGTTATATGGTGGTTATTGATCCTGCAACCATTTAATCTGATCATTAAGCATATAAGAGGCCAGGACAATGTGGTTGCCGATATCTTATCTGTGTGAGCTTTTTTTCTCCCTTCTCATCTCCCTCCTACTACCCCTTTATATACCTAGGGCCCAGGATGCAGAAGACTAGACTTTGGTGATGGGAGGGGTGCAACATCAGACCTATTTTTGCTTAATGTGACTACGAAGTGGAGTTCCTTTTGGGGAAAGATATGATACATCCCTTTGCACCCCCATCAGCCCAGTGGTGGCAGTATTGTGGTTGGAGGAGTGGCAGTAGCAATAGGTCTCATCATTCTCTCATACTATCCACCTGGCATATAAAGAACCCTACAGCTCCTCCCTTGGATTCGCTCTCATTTTTTATTTTTCACTTAAGACACTACATATACAGTATACACATGCATACCCAACTCACAGATCCATTTTCCTTCCCCTAGACATCTTTACTGTTTTTTTTCCTTTCTACAATAAACTCAACATCGAGCTACACTATCTTGTGTTTGCCTCATTTTACGTTGCGGCTCAAGCTGGTCGTAACAATAAAAATGGCTAGTAATAAATAAGTAGCAACCATTTATAATAATTTAACTCTCCTAACTTTGATCTAGTTGAGGGCTAGTTTAGTTGTTGTTCTGAAGCTAAAGAGCTAGCCTATAGTTACTAACCAAATTACACTACATGAACCAGATTTTTATAATTACTATTTCAGTCTCATTGCTGTGTGAGAAGCAGCCTCAGAGAGCTTACCGGTGTTGCCCATGATGTCATCCCAACTGTGATCGGCCAAGATATTGACCAGGAGTGGGGCGATGAGGGGTGTGAGTGACCACAGCCTCACGGTGGAGTCTCGAGAGCAGGAAGCCATAGTGAAGGGCCGGCTGGCATGGCAGGTGAGGCCTGTAGCAGGACAGCACACACAATGCCGTATTTAATCACGATCTGCCCACATTACCAGAATGTGGCAAAATCCATCCTCCACAGTATATCCCAAAAAACATGAATATTTTTTCCTAGGTTGCATAGTTCAAATTAAAATGTCTGTTTAGAATTTAACTGCTTAATAATTAATAATTTCATTATTTAGCCTAATTGGGTTTGGGGACCATGCACTGGTGCAGCACATTGCCACACCCAACACATGATGAAACACCTCAGGATCCTGGCTGCTGACCCCCCAGGCAGACACACGATCCAATCCCATCCATCTGCCTGGTTCAGCCGCTCGGGTCCTCAGCAAAGAGGATCCTGCAAGTCGGATCACCCTCAGGGAATTGCACCACTTGGCCGTAGTGATGTAACTGATGCTCCCTCATAAAGCAGGTAATGTGCTTCATTCAAAGCTCCCCTAGTAACTGCTCATTCGACACAAAGTCAAACCAGCGGTATCCAAGAATTCTTTGAAGAGACATAGTACCGAAGGAGTCCAGTCTTCGTCTCAGCTCATTGGAAAGCGTCCATGTCTCGCAGCCACACAGCAACACAGGAAGCACCAGGACTTGGAGACTTGGACCTTATTGGGAGCACCACACACTCCTTTCCAGTGACCTCATGACCCCCCATGTTCTTCCAATCTGTCTCCTGACTACATAGGAAGAGTCACCAGAGACATGAATGTCACTGCCGAGGTAAGTGAACCTCTCGACGAGGTCGACATTCTCTCAGCAGACAGACACACTACTGAAGGCTGCGCCCAAGAAGTCATTAAAGGCCTGGATTTTAATTTTTATCCAGGAGACCCGCAAGCCCAGACACCCAGATTCCTCACTCAGTCTCTCGGGAACCCCAATCAGGCCCTCCATATACTCTGCGAAGTTCACAGCATCATTGGCAAAGTCAAGATCAGTGAATCTTTCTTCATCAACAGATGCTCCAGAGCCATTTGACCCCATGACTGTGCCCGAACACCCAGTCCATGCAAGCATTGAATAGAGAAGAAGCAAGAACACACTCCTGATGAACCCCAGAATCAACTGGAAAGAATGCAGAGGTTCTCCCTGCACTCTGCACAGCACTCACTGTACCAGTGTACAGGCCAACCATGATGTCCAGAAACTTTGGGGGGGATCCCACAAAGTCTCAGGATGCCTCACAGGGCAGCTCAATCAACTGAGTCAAACACTTTATGAAAATCGTCAAAGGCTGCAAAGAACCTCTGCCGATATTTGCGTTTGCGCTCAATGAGAACCCTCAGTGCCAGGATGCAGTCGGTGGTAGACTTCTTAGGCATAAAACCAGACTGCTCTGGTCACTGGTTGGTGAGCAAGTGATCACAGATCCTGTTAAGGATAACCCTAGCAAGGACCTTACCCAGCACTGACAGCAGTGTTATCCCCCTGGAATTGCCACAATCACCCATCCACTTCCAGAAAGAGACAAGTCCCATTTTCCAGTGATACCTGTCTCCCAAATGGAACCAAAGTTTGCCTGCAATGCCAAGAGGACAGCCTTACCACCAGCCTGGAGAAGTTCACCCAGGATACCACAGATCCCTGGAGCCTTCCCTACCCCCAGCTGATTTACCACCTGTGCAATCTTGGTGAGACTGGGTGGTTTACAGCTGATCGGAGGACCAGCCTCAAGAACTGTGGAGATGTCCAAAGTCTTAGTTGGAGGATCAACTTTAATCAGCTGCTTAAAGTAGCCAGCCCAGCGGGTCACAACTGCAGTGTCATCCATAAGGACCATTCCATCACCTGCCTTGACTATGACTCCCTTAGAAACACATTCAGATGTGCGTACTGCTTTGATTCCTCGGTAAGTACGATGAGGATTAGTAAACCACAGATGGTGTGTCACCTGCTCACAGATTCCTCTAAAAAACACCTCCTTATCTGTCCTCAGAGTCCTCACAGCCGGCCTTCTCAGTTCCCGGTATGGACTGGTGTTGCTATCAAGTCGTGCACTGCGACTCCTCTCGATAATATCCAGGGTGCCCTGCGAGGTGAAACACCAGCATCCCCAAAATAATTCTCAGCAACCTTCAGGGTCTTCTCATGGAAAGTCTTCCACATCACATTAGAGTCTGCAATCACACCCAAGTCTGCAAGTTCCTCACACAAACTGCAAAACAGCTTGATCAGAAACAACGATCAGAAAGTCCAACAATGCAGCTCAGGGTGCTAGAACTAGGATCCAGCAACCCGCAGCCCCTGACCTTTCGCAAAGTCAAGGAACATGGAGCCACTTTCACCCCAGTCACCAGATCTGTGGGGTCCGACACAATCCTCATAGCCAGCCCTGTCAAGTGCCAGTGGTTGCACTGAAGTCACCCATGACCAGAGGAGTGTCACTTCATGGGCACCCATCAACCACAGAGCAAAATTGTGAATAAAATGTCTTTCTCAATGAGACATCACTCACCATGATCACAGCATACACTGAGACAACAGACAAAACAAGAAACCCAAAGAGTGCCTTAGCCTGAGTCTCATAATACGCTTGTTAAAAGGAGTGACATCTGACACCACCAGGAGGAGCCAATCCACCACAGCAACAGCTACTTCCTGAGTATGACAGTCATCAGAGTAACCAGACCAAAAATAGAGATCTGGCCACTCCTCTGTCTGTGTACTTCAGAGAGTGCCACCACTGAAATGCGGAGTTTACAAAGCTCCTCCAACAGCAGAGAAACATGGTGATCTTGCTGGAGAACCAAGGCATTCCATGTCCCTACCAGGATGGGCCGCCTCAGACTGGGGCCCAATTGCAATGGGTGACTCCTCAGTACCATACCAGTTCCGATCTCCAACAGGCCTGACCCTATTAGCTCTCTGGTGGTCTCGACTCTTCCTGGGATGAGGCTCCCGAAGACTTTCCCCCATCCCCTTCATGATGTGTGCAGCCTTTCTGTGGGCAGCTGCAGTAGAGCTACTCCCACGGAGAGCAGAAGGGTGTCATGTCTGTTTGGTTGGAGCTGTCGTAAAGTTTTTTTACAATGGCTAGAGTGCCAATCCTGCCACCAACACGCAAATTTTCCCCCGCAAGTTGAAGTACCGCTTACAGGGCCAGATGCAGTATACTGTCACACCTGGGATAGCAACGAGCTGCACCAGTGCATACTCCCCAACCTTAGCCTAATTAGATATATGACCAATGTTTGAAAATAACAGAATTGTTTCCTATCAAGGAATTGGGTCCCCCATAGGAGCTCTGCATTTTCTTACCATAGACGTCGGCACCATGGTCGTAGACGGTGTCCAGGCATGTGCCATCCCGAGTGTCCCACACACGGATTGTGTAGTCCCAGCTGCCTGAGATCAGCAGATACGGGACCTCCGTGTTCCACATGAGGCCACGCACGGGGGCACTGTGTCCGCTAAGCACACTGATGCATGCGTCCTGGGTGTAGTCCCAGATCCGTACAGTCCTGCATTTCATGCCAAAAGGTGGCACTGTGGCTAAGTTACTCGACAGACAGTTAATGGAACTGAAATTTAAACTGGGGAATGTGAGGTGAAGAAGAAACTGAATTATGATAACAGGATGGTACATCATGACTATCAATGCTGAACAAAAAAGGGAAATATTTTTGGAGTACAATAAATGATTGTTGCGGTACAATAATTGTGTGAAACAGTTTCAGAATTTTCCGCAACATTTTGGAATGAAAATGTTCATCAGAGCTGTGAGAAGTTCTGTGCTCATTAAGCCATGATCAAGGGCCACACAGTTGATACCTGTCCCTCTTACCCATCATCGGAGCCACTGCAGAGGATGCCCTCCCGGAGGGGTGACCAGCGCACGTGGAACACCTTGGCCGTGTGTCCGGTGAACACCTTGAGTGGCTGGTCTGAGCTGGTGGCCAGGTAATACACTCGCACGTTCTTATCCTCACAGCCCGTGGCAATCATGTCTCTACAGAAAGGCAACCATGGAAACAACGATGACACAAAACAATCACAAGATGATAACATTTGCAATGGTGAAAAAAGGGCAGCAGACAAAATTTAATCAAACAACTGCGACATTTTGTAAGAAACATTTGTTTTAAAGAGTAACAATTGTTCCAGATTCAGAAGAACCTTGACATGGGGCTTTGACAACTTCTTGTACAGAGTTCAGCATGCTTTTGATTAGCTCCTCAGTGTGACATTCTGGGTATCGCTTGTAAGGCAGACTAAGAACGTTGCTGAAATTCTGTTGTGACAGTTGTGTTGGCTGGCAAGGCATTCTGCCCCTCACCCATGTGTGTCAGTCAGGCCACTCACTTGTTGTTTTGGCTCCAATCACAGCCAAACACAGCCGCCGGGTGCTTGTATCTGTGCAGCACCTTCCCGTCGATGGTGCGGATGATGCTTCGGTTGGTGGGGGAAAAGAAACGGGGAAGACGTTTGCGTCGGAACACAGGAACAAGCAAAAGACCCTCGGGCCACAGGATACTCACCAGAACCCATCGCCGCTGCATGTGGCTATTCTCTTGGAGTCTTTGTGGCTCCATGCGATGCAGAAGATTCCATTCTTCCCATGCTTTCAAGAGGAACAAGGGGTTCATCTTCACCTGATGAAATGCTAGCTACATACCTACGTATCCTGGCTGTGAAATCACTGCCTCTCTGGTGTACATTATGTTCTTTCCAGTAGCATCCATACACCACTGATACACAAAGATTTTGTCACAGAACAACTAATGCCTGTCTTTTTGGTACTTTTTTATGCTGATTTCAGAAATCTACTCACAATTTTGCTGTTGCCCATAGTTTTTGAGTGATGTCATGTTTAAGCTGTATCAATAGAATATCACTCCTTATTAAGACTGCATGAGTATATTAAAGTTTAATTTAGGAAAAATTAACTTATTTCTATTTTGGAACATTTTAAGACTTTACAGAACAGTCCAAAGCACTGTAAGTCTGATTTGCCACAGTTTACAGGCTGTAACATATGTTGAAAAACAATCCTTGATAAACTATATCAAAGCAGGTGGAATCCCAGTATGCTGGATGACTTCTGCTGGAGCCTTAAGAGGGATGTTCCTGAGGCCAAATGCATTTCTACCTTTTAGATGAGTCACTTCCATCATGCACATATACTGTAAATATACATTTAGTGTTTTATTGTTTGTCACTCAAAATCATTGCATGATAGGGAAATTCCAGTTAGATATTTGAATTCAGCATAATAATTACTGATACTTTATTGATCCCCGTGGGGAAATTCTCTTTACGCCTCCCCCAACTTGCTCTTTATAGGCAAGAGTAAGCTGGCCGTGAAGGGCAGCCACCTCTTACGGTACCCAGGGAACTGGGGGTCAAGGGCCTTGCTCAAGGACCCGCAGACATGCCAAAGCTGCATTCGAACCGGCAACCCTCCAATCACAGGCACACAGCCTTAGCCCACTGAGCCACATGCTGCCCCCAAAATTCTGTAAGTACCTATTTTGGATCGTGTGACAAAAACAAAGTAAAAAATTGTTGACCAGTGTAATTAGTTAACAAATACCCACAACAATAGAAGGTGAGGGATTTGGAAGACGCTGGAACGCACCTCATTAAATCTTGTGATCATTTTGCCTTTTTTCACATCCCAAATGAAACCGCCATTCCTTGACGTGGCCCCGGCGATGCAGTTCAGGTCCCCTTTAACCGAGCACATGCAATATCAGCATTCAGGAATCCTCCTCAACCTCGTCGTCTTTATCATCATAAATATAAACAGCCCCCCCATAGTAATGTGTCACCCCTTACCTGGGG
This sequence comes from Gnathonemus echidnorhynchus, assembly GCA_026776725.1. Classification (NCBI taxonomy): domain Eukaryota; kingdom Metazoa; phylum Chordata; class Actinopteri; order Osteoglossiformes; family Mormyridae; genus Gnathonemus; species Gnathonemus echidnorhynchus. Next base: position 9,625,968 of record JAODJU010000050.1, on the reverse strand, counting down.
CCCAGGAGAGCGAGTAGACCACGCCCTCATTCCCAGGTGACGTGTACACAGCCGTCAGGGTGTTAATGTCCCACACCTTTATTGTCCCATCAAACGATGCCGTTGCAAGCAAATTTGGGTCGTCCGGTTTGAACTTGCAGTCAAATATGGTCTCCACATGCCCCTAAGCGTCAGAATATCTCACTTTGTCAATAGGAACAATCATAAATAACAATAAACTTAACCTATCAACCATCAAGCTGTTAGTATGTGTACTAAATTGTGGAGTTCCCCGTTGGCCAATAAAGTAACATCAGTTTGCTACCACTGAGATGCAGGGTGCTTATAGCTTCATGATTTGTTTATGGTACAAATTAATATTTAGTATAACAGCAGCTGTGATATTAACTGGTTGCTCGTACATAGACAGTATATATCGGGAGGGTTGCTTGGTCTGGCTAGGCTTCCGTACCAAGTCCCTGAGAAAGTCCCACTTCTTGGCCCCCATGTCGTACAGGCCCACACCGCCGTCCATGAAGCAACAGACCACATGACCTGGTGGCAGCGAGAAGGCGTGGTTCTGGCACAACGTCGGCGGGGGCACGGCTTCGCTCGTGGATGATGTGTGGTGGTTCTTGGTGGGGGAAACGGCGACGAAGGCTGTGGGAATGGGGGTCGGACAACCAGCGCCCGTTTTCACAGGACGGGCGAGAGGGAAGAGGGAGTGAATGAAGTCGCCAAGTTACAACCTTACAACGGAGGCAGGATGTTCAAATGTTGATATTAACATTTCCCAGGCGGCCTGCTCTTTAGCTACTTGCTTTTTTTGGCAGGTGGAGAGTTCAGTACATGCAGGGTGTGGAAGCCGGTCTTCTTCAGCTTGAAATTGTCCAGTGGGGTCGTTCTGGACACATTCCACACCCTCAGGACTCCCACCTGTGAATCTGGGAAAAACCTCAATTAAAACAATGTAAATCTAATGCTATAAGCACTGACCATCTCGTGCTTAGAAACAGCATTAGCTGTCTGGCATGAAAGTTGGAACCACTGATTTTGCCAATGTTTGTTCATTGTCAACTATTATGTGACTTACTAGCTTGTTTGTACACTTTATATAGCTCCTGGGAGTTTTACTTACACAAAAATGTTCTGACAGCAGAATAAAAAATGATTGGTTCAGAAAGATAACCGATCAGATTGAAGAAGAGGTGGGTTGAAGCAAGTAGAGGAGGCAGAAACAAGACAGCTGATTGGTTGGTCTCACCTCCTCTAGTTGGTTGGACCTACCTACTCTACAATCTGATTGGCTTTCTCTCAGAACCAATCATTTTTCTTTCTGCCCTCATAACATTTTTGTGAGGCACTGTGTCTGTGCTTCTTGATCACTGTACCTACTTCCGGTCTATACCTACAAGACCCTCCATATTCAATGGGTTTCTGTTAACTTTTGGTAGTGAGAGACTTCCGGTGTAGAGTTAGAAGAAGCTTTGGAGCAGCACCTACCCCCCGTAATGAACATGCCAGGGGCGCTGGGCACCCAGGCCAAGCACTGCACAGAGGCAGCGGAGCTGGGAAGGCAGAAGGTAGTGATGCAGGTCAGGGACTCCGAATCAACCAATCGGATGCCATTGTGCAGGTTGGCCACCAGCAGGTAATCGGTGGAGAGCGGGTCCCACTCCAGCGCCGTCACTGGGTCCTCCTCATCACTGCCCTCGAGTGACTCTGGCCGCAGGACATGCTTCTGGTTTTTGGATCCTGCAGGAACAAATCGAAGCAAACGAAAGCAAATGAAACCAAACAAAAATAAAGCAAACAGCTACTGGTGCTTGTTGCACCAATTAGCCAATTATGATTAACGAATTACCGCAAACCAGACTTCTGCTGTGAAGTAGTGCCAATAGCCAAATATCGACTTGATGTATTCCAGACTTTAGAAGGAATTTCAATGCATTCCCAGAACAACCCAAAACCAGCATCTTTGTCTATAAGCAGGATTTTAAGTTTCCATGAGCCTAATCTAATCATCTAATGATTCTGGTTTGGTATCAGCTTTTCACAGTCTTCCTCCCCCACACTCTCCGAAAAAAAACAGTAAAAATGTATACCTTTGCTTATCCCTGTGGCTGTACCTTTATAATTGTACCTTTTAAGGTACAGAAATGGACTCTGAGGAACATCCCAAAGGTACAAACAGCATTAATGTACCATCAATGGTACAGAAAAGTTCCCCAGAGTCCACTTCTGCACCTTAAAAGGTACAATTACCTACAGCTAAGGGTACAATTCGCAGACCCTTGAGGGTACAGCCCCAGTGACAAGCAAAGGTACAAATTTTAACACTTTTTTTCTGAGAGTGCACCACATCTCCTGAGGTTGAGTTAACAGATACCAGGCCAGTGAACAAAAGAATTATTGGTTACAGAAACACTCCTGTACATCAGTGACTACAGCTTCCACTGATGTGTTGTGGGAGAGAAACCCAAAGTTGAGCAATTGCACACTGGATCGCACAGGTGCTGCTGTGCATTTCAGTCCCTCACCCGGCTGGAAAATGGACAGGCTGCCATCTGTGTGCCCGAACACCACTTTGCCCTTCTTCAGTGGGTGCCAGCGGAACAAGCAGATGTCTGAGAGGAAGCTGTGGGCCTCCTTGTGCACAACGACGCCAGCGTCCGGCCCGGAGATGGTCCACACGTAAAGGGGGCCCCGGTGTGATACGAAGGCGACTGCATCCTCAGCGTTCCAGCACCAGCTCAAGGAAGCGGGTATCCCTGGGGAGTGGGGTGTTGTGGAACGTGAGACGCAGCCAGACACAGACAAATGAGTCAGCACTCACACACACACACACACCTTTGGTGTTGTCAAGCCTCGTCACTGCCTTCTGCTCTGGCACGTTCCAGACGATGAGCAGGTTGTCAGCACTGGCACTGGCGAAGACGTCGGGGTTGTGTGGGCACCACGATATGGCCGTAATAGTCTTCTTGTGCTCGGACATGATGGCTCTCAGCTTGAACTCATTGTACCTGTGATCGAGCTGGAGAATGTTCAGCGTGACCGCGAGAATGTGGAAGCCACAACGCCGTCTCATCTCGTCTATCAACCTCATTGGCAAAAATGCTCTGTTTGTCCCTAATAGGCACCCTTACCTGGTACACATATATAGCAAGCGTCGCACAATATGCAAATCTGTCCCCACTGGCTGCGCAGACATCCTTGTTCCAGGGTTGGCAGCCTGCAGCAAGCAGGCCCACCTGTTTCACCTGCGGCATATTCACCTGGGGACATGGGCAGCCGTTGACAGTCATTAGTCTGGGCTAACACGGCTATCTGTGTCTTGTGTCAAGGAGCTTGTGCTGCAATGCAGTCATTTTCTGCTTTAACGTCGCAGATAAATCTCATTAATCACTGGTGAAGAGGATGTCTGGAAACAGAACTTCAAACTTTTTCCGTGGTTGTGGATTCAGGGAGTAAACATTATTTCTTAGGCTAGTCGGGAATCTTGTTACTGTCGAGCTGCTGGTTTGGCTGTTGACTAATTTCAGAGTCGTGTAACTTTTCACAAGATAGGAAACCCAGACTGATCTACTACTTATGTTATTTTTCAAGTTTTAAAAAAGATCGCACCTGGTTTAGGGTTTAAGAAACTGAGGTGGAGACTACGAGCTCTTCAGAATTAATACACTTAGAAGCAAAGGTGTTAACTTAGTTTTCTTTCTGGAAATATTTCCTCATCAGTCAGTCTATACTGGGAAGCACATGGCTCAAGGTAGGGTCTGGATGGAATGGCAGTGCGTAATGGGACACATGACAAACCCAAACCCAACACACACATTCCCTAGACAAGGAATTAATGTTGCATTGTACTGTATATGTGGTAATGTCTGTATATAAAGCAGCGATTGTTCCATAATCACCCATATTGTCTGGAACTGTATGGGCACAGACCTCATGCAAATTAAGCAGGACATGATAGTATGCATGTGTTTGCTTGTGTTACAATTTAAAGCTTCAGTAATAAATGTATTCAGCTAGGCTAAGTAGGCTCAAGAAAATAATTCCTGTGTGTAACTGTTCTGAAGACCCATTCCTGAGAATGTGGCAAATCTTGCAGTAAATCAAGAAGACACACAAAAAGATGGGCCGGGAAATAAAAGACAGTCTGCTCCTTTAAAAATACCAGCAGAACGTGATCTCACAGCCAGGGCCATGAGATATCATCCAGCTCTCCTTCCACAGGCCACGGCCCTTTTTCTTGAGGGATTGTTGTGAGAAAAATGAGGAACAGTTAACAGCAGGAGCAGATGGTTAATAATCAGATGAGCTCTGACACTCAATGTTATTTGCTAAATATACATCATCAGCCAAATGACACAAAACAAAAGGGAAAAGCTTGTTTGCTCTCTTAAGGACGGCTTGTCCTTATTAAAGTATGCTGGTAATGAACGTGATGTTTGCGCTGAGGAAATGCAGCACTTGCATCTCTGGGGGGGCTTAGCATGAGCCTCTATGTCAGGGCGACACAAACTGAGAC
>JAODJU010000050.1:9596635-9616658 GCA_026776725.1 Gnathonemus echidnorhynchus | reverse complement strand
TATATATATATATATTCTTATTATTTATTTTAATCGATTTCTTCCAATTTTTATTTTATTTTTACCTTTGTCTTTAAGAGCCCGTATTACACCCTGTCTTGTCTTCTGGTTTAATTTTCAGGAGCTTTAATGTATTGTTTTCATATAGTTATATAGGCCTACTTTAAAATTTAAAAAATATAAATGGCTCTATTTGTAAAATTGGCTTTTTGTTTCTGGTTAAATGAACTTTTCAGCTTTTCCCGAATGGCACAGTTCCACTTAATGAGTCTGAATACGGCCCCTGTGCCTTTGTTTAACGGCATTTAACTTTAGCGTCACTGTCCCCGGGGGCGCGCTGCCTTTCACCGCGACCCAGCCGCGCCAGCGACCCCGAGCGTCGGGTCTCCTTCGAGAGCATCATCCGCAACAAACCCATGGGGGCTGTGCGGCATGTCAGGGCGTAGAAAGAAATCCACAGGTGCCAAAGTTCCGCTTAATACCTGGTCATTTATGTTCACCCGTTTAAGGCGGCTGTGAGAGTTTAGTTCAGCCCATAAGTGCACCTTTTTACTGGCTGCTGTTACCATGTCTCATTATATTTCCGGAAGGCACGTGCATCAGTTTTGTTCGTCCAGACAATATGGTTTATTGTTGCAAACAGTGTAAACCACGCAAAGCCGCCTGCACTCATCTAGAGAAGTTGCGCGGAAGCGGCAGGCATTTTGACATGCAGACTTGCACCCATCCAGGCACCGGTCCACATGGACACGGGCTGTCTTATGAGAACGTCGTCTTTAATCACGTAGTCTGCCGCCCTGTAACTTGAGTCCAGTGCCCCCACACTGGCTGTCATTTAGCCAGTTCGTTTACGAAAGCTGCATTACATGCGTGCATTAATTTCATCAGGGCATTAAATCTCAACAGAATTACATCTGAACAAGCAGTCATATGTCAGACGCAACCGATCACTTAAGAGTCATTCACTAGGTCTATGTTTTGATTTTTTTGTCAATATACTCACCTTGTCTGGTGCTGTCACTGGAGAGCGACGTGGTGCTGAAATTAGGTGTATTACCGATCAGAAATTCATGTAGCTACAGGAGCCAGTTAAGGCTGCTTCCGTAGAGCGGCAGCCATTGGCCGAACGTTGTCACCGCCTTCGTTACCAGGTCAGTGTTTCGTAGCGATCATTGGATCGTCGGCACGTCAATCAAACGTGATTATCACTCGGCCCACGACAGATTGGAGGGTCAGTCCCTTTAAATTGCGAACGTGGGAGGCTCCTGGGCGCGATGTCTACGCGAATTTGTAGTCCCGTTAAACCGATTTTACTGGATTGTTCAGAACAATGATAAATAACACGTCACATGCCGATGAGTGTAAACGGCTATAAATGAACAAAAATGGATGCATGGATATTAAATCCATCAAAAAATAAAATGAAAATATTGTTGTCATTCATCCACCCCATAATCAATTCTAAATGAGACGTGCGTTACGTAACGTGTAACAGGTAATATATTATTAAATCACATGCAAATACCCTGGCTGAGCAAATCACATCGACGGTCAACGACACACGCAGACATAAACACGTAAGAAACATACAAGCTAGCAACCCTGTCCGAACGCTATAAAAATAGCCACATGTAACATATTTTTAAAAATCGGTAATGTCACATTCTTAAGCGTGCATTCACCGTGTATTCGTGTATTTTCTTTGAAACGTGCATCATGCAGTACATAGATAAAGGGTACAAATATTACCTCATAAGTGTGTATTTCACAAGGTGTTATATATATATACATATAATTTTATTTTTATGTATCGATTAGCACCATTCTCGCGCTATATCTAGATAATTACGTCGGCATTGTTTATATCGCCTTCAGGTGGCGCTAGTGGCACTGCTAATGTTTTTTAATAACAGCACCAAAGAAAGGGTGTGTTCACCGATATTCAGAGTGGAGAGTGGTACAACAGCTGTGGTTTACCCATGGGATTAATAGCCAGTGTACACATAAATACATTCATTAATAACCTAACGCTTAGTCAAGGGGACATCAAACGTGTGCATTATACCTACACAGATTTACATATTATTTGAAATTGGACAGTTTAGGGAATATAGGCCTAATAATGGAGCAAATAGCCAATAATGGTGAAAATAATAATAATCATATTGAAACAGCGATTAATGGTCCACCAGTCGTTTTAATTATTTTGGTGTAGGCCTATAAACGGAGAGAACGTCTGTGTAACCGATCTCATTAAAATGTATGACTCGTCGCATAGCTAGAGCTAACGAAACAAGCGTCAAAACTGAGAAAAGACGCTGTCATTGATGTGGCAGGCGTGAAGGCAGTATGCTCTGTTAGGCGTCTATGTTTATTTCAGATTGATTACGACTGCTTGATCTTCAATGGGAATAAATGTATGTGTATAATTGTCATAGATTTAAGACATTGCAAGTTCCCTACTGCTGCCATGTTTGCTATTCTGTCGCCCCCGTCGCTCAAAAATTTGTCCAGCAATGAGAAAAGGCAGAGATGATGCCAATAAACACCAGTGGCGTGTAATCCGGCCGAACCACGCCGTTTCCGCCTTCGGTAACTAAAAGACTCGCTGATATTCAATACTTACTGTCGTGCTTCAGCTCTCATATAAACTGTAAGTACAACTGAACCCCCGAACGCCTTAAGCCAAACCCAGGCACGACGTAAGCATTACCTTGGCGCGGAGTCGGGACCGCTTGGGAGGCAATATGCATGTTCCCCAATATGAATAAACACAACGGAAGACATTTGTTGGAAGAAAAAAACATACTGTTAATTACGACGTAGTAAGTCAGTTCCGTCGTGTTGGTTTTAAATGGCACATGAATTGATTAATAATATTATGTGAGACAGCGTCATTCCAGTTCATTTTTAGCCTACATGAAATTGTTAAAGAATTCCTTGCTATTTTTGTTCAGTATAAATATTCACAAAAAGTCACAAAATGGTGTTTCCTTCAAAAATGTCGCTATCCGCATGGTTTTGCATAGTTCGTGACAGCTTTCTTAAGTTCCCCCTGCAGTCATTAATTCGACCGCACAGACCCCCATTGATCTACAGTGATTTCTTGCAAATTAGGACTCCGCCCGCTGCTCGGCTGTGACGCCCCTCGTCCCCCCCTCCCAACCCCCGAATGCAGCCCGCGACCCGCACGAACTCAGCTTCAGAAAACTCTCAACAAGTTACTGCCGTGGACTAAAGAACGTCAGAAAGTTCAACCAACACGACCTGGGGCTTGGTAACTTCCAATGGGTAAGTCATGATCAGTTATTGTTGTTTTTTTAGGGAAAGTATTAAGAACATGTTTTCGCGAGAGAGCAGGTGGTCTGGAGTAGCGGGTCCTCGGCAGGGAACCTTTTATTAAGTCTATAACGATACCAATTTAAATGGTATATTTTCAGTTTACACAATCACACAGTGGTAAGAGTTTTGATCCACGCGGATGCAGGTGCCGTCCCGCTTCAAACAGGACATTATTAAGGCAGGATAGTTAAAGCCCTGTTGTTTACCTTCTGGATCAGCACAGCAGCTTCCCCCCCTCGCAGCTTTTGGCTGATACCAGCCCTTCGCACTGAGAGTGGTTTTGTCTGCAAGCAGGAATGTGCGCAGGAAGCTTGAATGACTTCCAGTCGCACCAAACTGCCATGCCCCCCTAACTATCTCAAATGTCGGGATACGGGAGAAATCCTGCTCGGCACTTCTGTCAAAAGCTGTTAAAGGACCCGCTGCTTCTACAGCTCATCCTCCTCTCGTTATGTATTCCTGCCCAGCTTACACAAATAGACGCAAAAGCCGCATTAACAATTTCAACATAAGCAACAGTTGTCTCAGGTGACGCACAACTTCTGAAGAACGTACAAAATGTGCTTTCTTAGACAACTATCCAATAAAGGAAAATAAAAGATTTGATGACGTGTTGCTCTCATGAATGTTGTGAAGGACAAACTACTGCTTATTATAAATATGAAAACTACTGTGCGTTTATAGATTATGACTCATACTCACAGGTATATAGGCCTATATCTATTTTAAAATAAACAGCCAGCGAGATCCGGAATGACCAGAAACCTGTCGGTTTAATAAATAGAGTTTCATAAACCGATGTGCGGTGAATTTTTTTAAAGAAAACATTGACTACTGGATTATAGGCTATAATCATTAGTGGGTATTTTACTGTATCTAAAAATACGTTTAACTAACAGTGGACTGTGTATTGTCACGATGTCCTGTGCTATGGAATAATTATTTTCTGTCTAGTGCCTGATAATATATGTGAGAAATCACGAGGTCCAAATGTCTGTGCTACGTGGGCGGTGCTCCTCCTTGAATTTCCTCCTTGTGTATGAGGCCTTTGATAATCCCAACAACGATTGCGGTGTTCGTGCGATGTTCTGCTACCCAACGGAACAGAAATCCCTGGATGTTGTTTGGTTCGACCACAGTATATCTTAACGTCTCACATACAGTATAGTGAGCAAAGCCTGTAACCGGGACGCGGTTATGTGGCCGGTGTTAGAAAGCTGCCTGCGGGTTCGAGGTTTTCTTCAAATCGACATTGGGGTTCAGTGGCTTAACGTCGCCGCAGAAAACTGCGAATAAAGAAGCGTGGGTGAAAGATTCACATTTATTAGCGCCCAAACAGGGGCGTAGCTGTAAATTCTGGGCCCCATACAAAATGTGACCGTACTCCTTCCTCCCCCCTACCACCAAACTTATTCAAATATTCAAGGGCCCCTGTAAAGTTCTGGACACCCTGAATCTGTCAGGGTACCCACGCCCCTGCTGCGCCCCAGGCTCTGGACATATTACGGCGAAACATCCATGTTGTTTGGAAATATTTGTAAGATCGCCATAATTAGTAATAAATCAACAGCATTGATATTATGGAGCGTGAAATGCAGAACGCAAGGTCGTCCCATCTGCCAGTGCTCTGAAAAATTATTTTCCGTCATAAAATGGTTTGATCCATCCCATACAGAACAGTTAAAAATACAGAAAAGATATTTTAAAAACAGATGTGCAGCGATGTATTCTTTAACAGTGATTATTTTTCCTTATTCAGGCGATTCAAAACTGTGCCCGGATTATTTTACCTACACCACAATAAATAATGTGTGCCAATAATGTAACAAAAATGATTTTCCATGTTTTCGACTTCATCATCACTCATACTTTACCGTATCTGCAAACTCGATTTCTCGGCCGTTACTGCTGTGTAGCCTGCAAGAATGATTTACATTGCTTTCTTCAGACTGCGCCCACAGAAGACCTGGACTCAGGAAAACAGTGACAAAAAACCAGCTTCATCACTATAATTTGAATAAGCGATTTCTTCTTGACCATTGTCGTCGCCCGTATATTTCCTTCATGTAGCCTACAGGAATATTCTCCATTGTTGGTCTGACGCCAGTCACTTTTGCGGCTTTATTGTCCTGATAAAAAAATTCGCAGTTGGACCAAACAACCCCATCTAATATTCACACACAGAACCGTGTCTGTGCTCAGTCGGGGCTGTGTATTATGCGATCGCCAAATCTGCACATATTCAATGGGCGTTTTAAACTGCATTATCACACTACGGGGTAATGGGCGTCGAGGAAAACGGGTAATGTCATCATGCTCTGATATGATCTCTAAACCGCTACGTGGCTGACATATAAATGTGCCGAAAAGGGCGCGGCAGGGACCGGTGACGGCGGGGTGTCAACTGTCACCGCCGTGACTCCTTCAGGATGCACTGACGTGGAACTCCGCATCCTCCGCTCAGATAGCGAGCTCCTGCCATTTCATCCGGTTGTAGTTACCCCAGACACCCACCGGCTCTTAAGCCCGAAATCTCTCCTTCCAAGAAGCACGGTCTTCGTGAACGCGCACGGACGACGGATGTTGCGTTTTCTTAAGGGTACCGAGTCGGCGTGGGAACAGGCGGTGACACACCGGCGTTTCAGGTCATATCTGGCGAGCGAAAAAAAACAGTATGTTATATACAACAGAGTGCAGCAGAGAGATAGGATTAAATACATCCAGCAAACATTTGCCTGGACTCCATTTGTATTACCACCTCCCCCATGTGCTGGGGAGGGGGCTCCTCTCAGTGATGCCTAGAAACACCAACACAATTTAATATCACTGGTACAATATTGGCTCACGGCTTCCTTCAGCGGCGTATTGTGAACCATTGACAATCTGCCCTGCCTACATTTTCCACTACATGATGTATTCGCCTAGAGGACATTTTAATCCAGAGTGACTGAAACACATTACACCTTTATTTGCATGGTTTATGCCGTTTGCCTGCTTGTTAAGTGGCCTTCGGAAACACACAATTGTCTAGAAAAACATTGTGGAAAATCATAATACACAATACCATAGAAAAATTTTAGAATGGAAAACGTAAAATTACTTTGAAATCCGTAAAGCAATTTTTTGGCTTGTTCCAGAAAGTAGCAATATTTGGCATGACACTGGACGAGGTTGCTGCCATTGCTCGCATAAGCTGGCAGGTCTTGGCAGGGTGTAGATTGTCAGGATGGTGCCTCTTATCTGCGGACACAGGCTGCAACGACCGGAGATACGCTCCGCGCCACGTTTTTGTCGTGCCGCTGCGCCCCGTGTGTTTCTTTTCTCTCTTTTTTTACACGACGCTCATTAATGTCTCCCCTTCGTTTAGACTGGGCGGATTTGCATTTGCCGCTGCATCCACTGACGCCACCAGACTGCTGAATGGAGTCGCTTTGTTTCCGTTTCCCCAAGAAGCGTGCCTACACAGTCAGCGGAGGTGTCGTTACCCCCTTGTCTCTCGCGCACCGCAGCCATCGCAAAGCGATCGCCCCTCTGTGTCACGAGGCTCTGGGGATGCATGCCATTAATTACTCTTTTGTGGAAGTATCGCTATTAATTAGGCATAATCTGCAAAGGACAAAGAAGGAAACGGGAAGCGACATGGGCTGGGTTTCGCATCAACCGCAGCTTGTTTTCGGGTCCCTGGTTTTTTTTCCTCTGGAGTTTGTTGCCATGGTTACAGCAATGCTGAAACAGGAGTCAGTAATAAGCTGGCTTTGAATTAACCCTTTAACTGCTGAAGAGTACCACGTTATGCTCCGCCTGGGTGTTTATGTGGTACAGACAGACTCACACACATGCAATCGGGTTGCTGTGGAAAATACAGACGGACTGTATAGCCTATCCCACGCCACCCTGTTTCCTTTCATAATTGGAATCAAAGATCAAGAAGCAAGGTGGGGGTGTGTTCCTGCCGTGGCCCCTGCCACAAGGTGGGGCTAGAGTTCCCTCGCTGACGCTCCTTTACGAACCTCCGCCCCTTTCCATCTTTGACTGCTAAAGCATTTGAGATATATATATATATACACACACACACTTGAAACCTGTTGTTGTGGCTGTGTAAACTCGCGGTTTTTGAGCGATGACTCAGACTTTTTTTTCCCTCCACCAAATGTAGCTCACTTACATGTGCGATTTCCTACACCAGTAAGCAGTGCAGGTTCTGTAATCTGTCTGTTGGTGTGCGACGTCGTGTCCGGGGTCATCAGTCTGTCCCATTGGAGAGTACAATTTCATTCGCTGTCCGTTTGCTAAAAGCTCACGGCTCTCTGCTTGGCACTCTAACCTGCACTTATCTGTCAAACCACATCCCCCACTTCCCACTTTACAGCAAAATGGGGTGTTTTAAGTGGGAAAACATCCCACAGGCATTAATATCTGTAAGTCAAGTGCAGCACTTTCTGAGGCTGTAACTATTGTTCTGCTGTTTGACCCTTTCTAAGGTCCCCAAAACGTGATTTACCGTCCGCTGGTAGTGCGTTTCCTGTCCAGTTTGGCTCCCATTTCCCCCAGAGTAAAGACCCTCTGTGGAAGTCATAGTGCTGGGATGGAAACTGAAACACATTAAGGCAGTCGTCAACAGAAGGATGTATATAGAGCTCTATCACCTTCCAGTCAGAAGCCCTATCCTTTGAATGAGTATCACCTGTTGTTATGTGTAAACACGTAAAAAAGTTACTGGGTACTGGGAGACAGACTACAAGGAGACTGGGTGTTTTTTTTTTTTTTTTTTTTAAATGAGGCGCAATGCTGAAATAATACCATTACGGATTTCCTGAATCATATTAGGACACATACGGCCATGACTGATGTCATCAGTGCGCCTTGTGGTATGATAACTCAATTTTTTTCTCCACTCTGATTCCGTTACGTCCTGTACGAAGGCCAAAAGTGGATTACCCCGTTTAACTGGCCTACGAAATCGGATTGTACGGGGCTGGCCGTTTTAATGAAATGCCTGTTTATGTAACGGCAGACACCGTGCCGGCGTACGGAGAGTAGAGGCATCCAGACTGAAATCCCATGACTGTTTGAGCAAGAGACACTTGCTGATGAGGCCAAAAACCACTGTGTTAAACTGCGATGGAGAGCTGGAGGACCATCTTCGGCTGTCGAATCCTCACAGCTACTAAAATTAACAATCCCAACTCACTGGATGCTTGCAGCAAAGCCCACACTGGATGACATCATCTTCCTTGGTCTCACCCACGTCTCACTTCCTTTGAGACTGCTTGTGGATGTTGGTTTCAGCCCTTCTCATTTTGGGCCGGGTCTCCGCGGGGGAGTAACCCATCCGATCCGAACGGCGCCGATCGGACATCCAGCTGCACAAAGAAGTCAGAGCTGTAAGTTCCTCTGGATAAAAGGGTCCAGCTCGCGACATCAGTGTAAATATGGAAACAGCATGTCAGCCGCAATAATAAGACAAAGTTCTGCCTTGAACCGTCTCCCAAATCAGCCGGATTTGACCCTCAAAGCCACCATTGAGTGTTGGTCGCCCCCTTTTGCTAGCGCCAATGGCTCAGCACCCCCCTGACAGTCATCGGACCGCCGGGGGCCGAGTGCCGCAGCATGTGAGGGGCCTTGTTCTGGGATCCGGAGGAAGTCAGGGTGCCAGCGCCCTCCGGCCCGCAGCCATGCAGCAGAAATGCGCCCAGGCTGATCTCGAATGCGCCAGAGCCATGTCAAAGGCGGCTTTGTGCCTGTCGGGATGGGCAGGGAGCTGGCTGCCATCGAGGGGATTCACTCCTCTTTCTTCTTCAGATTTATTTATTATTATTGTTATTATTATTATTATTATTATTGTTGTTGTTGTTATTATTCGTGTTCTTGTTGTTGTCATTGTTATTATTGTTGTTGTTGCCTTAGGGCATTTGCATTCATTAAAGAAAGGGCCTGAATCCTCAATGATCCTCGCCTAATTCGTTGAGACTGTCAGACAATTTAATTGTGTGTAATTACAGCTTCTGTTTTCCCGAACACTTTTGTGATCTCAAGAAAAGTTTGGCTAGAAATTGAGACAAAACTTGTGATCCTGACATAAGACAGAAAAACATTGATGGATGTCCTCTATGGACTTCTGTATAATGCAGAGTTGCAAAGCAGCTGTGTTCACATGAACGGGGCTTGTTAAAAGTTCCTTGACTTGTGTGTTTTTTTTTTTAAAGTTAGGTAAAGAGACAACTTTGCTGATTCAAAATATGATCCAGTCGGTGAGTTTTGTGATCCGTTGCACCCCTATTTGCTATACATCTAGCCACACCTTTTCTTGGGGGGAATGTCAGCTAAAAGCACCAGGCGTCTCACAGAGGGACTGTTTAAGTGTAACCCAGTTGTTCTGTATATTGCGGGACTGTGATGCCTTGAAGATGGTGACATTGACAGACATGCTTACCGGAAGGATGAAGTTTTTCAGTGGAGGAAGTTCTGCTGTGTACCTGTCGATCCAGCACTCGAGGTCTGACACAGCTTGAGCACTAAACTTGGTCTTTTCTTTTAAGAAAGGGAAGGAAAACAACATTCTCTGCTTAATGATTAAACAATACAGACATTTCTGAAGGTGCAATCTTGTTATCTATTTTTAACTTTGATTCACTCGGCTTTGGGAAGCAAATTACTTATGTGACTTTCTCTTGCTGATGACAGGGGTGTTGCAATGTTTGATCCCACGTCTTGCAGGATACACTGTATCTGTATTGGTGAAAATAATGGGGTACAGCTAGTAAAACAGCAACATATGTAATGAACATAATTAACCATGACAAAAACCTTACAAGTGACTTGCATGTGGTCAGCTCAGACCTTGTCAAGTTCTTCTGTGAAGGGATGCCCACGATCAAGACAAAACTCCCTGGCCAATCTAAAAAAAAGAGGGTGCAAAAGATATTATATAATGAGCATGCTTAGTTCAAAAATAAGTCCAGAAATACAGAACAATTTGGCTTATATAGTGTATGACGTAGGTCACCCTATTGCTGCAGAGAGCTCATCTGTTGCCCCCAAGGCTTCAAATACAGGATCCTCCTTTGGTCTCCTCTCCCCGGTAAATGTACTGGAGAAGCCTTTAAAACACATTATAAAACGGGGTATTTGAAATGGACTCACTATTCAACTCGAAATTCAGACAAAAGGTGTTTTGGTCACAGACTAAGCTTAAATAAATCCATGGACGGACCGTGTAAACTCACAAACCTTTGTCACCGGTCTTCGTGTAAATCTTTGGGACTCTATCGCCACCTTCAGCTGATGATGCGTAACTTGGGGTGGAAGAAGGAAAATGTCATGCAGAAAAGACCACGAGCTAGTGCCAGACTGCTTATGAAATACATTTGGTCAGATTTACGTGGTCAGTGTTTGAAGTGAAGTCACTGGAACGCATTATCGGAACCTCTTTGTTTTTCTCTTTAGAGTATTGGGAATGTTTCTTTCGTGCCGGCACTGAATAACAAGTGGAGTACTGGCAACTGTATTTTCCCACTTCAAGCACTGGCTAACACACACATAAAATTATCATCACGCCACATTTATTTCTAAATCATTTAAACCCATGCTACAATCCACTAAGTCCATAAGCAGCTTTAACGTATAACTTCTGGTATGTAGCTGTATCTGGCTTATGGTCATTTAGCTAGTCGATCTGCTTGTTTGGTTTAACAAATGCGCTAATTAACGTTAATAATTATTTGAAATATTATATGCTAGACCTCACCTTCGGCATTTTCTTGCTGCACATAAAGGTGGCAACAATCGCGCACGAGCACACATTACAACAGACATCACGCAGCACTGAGGGAAACGTCTCAGCACCACTGAAGCCATGTTTTAAATTTTTGTAACGAAAACAAACGAACGCAAAGAATATTAAGTTTGTCTCTTCTTAATACCCGTACTGTGAATGACGGTCACGTCATCATACGACTAATGGCCCGAACTGGAATACTGGCTTCTGATTGGGCTTCTGAAAGTCCTCTGTTTGCATCTCAATCCTGATTGGCAGTTTTCATCCGGCAGCATGTTTTCGACACACAAGTGACTGTCATATAGCCGCTGTTAGGAGAAGCAGCCGTGTTTTTAATAATCGTTAAGTTCTTTTGATCAAAACACAGGATGAACATGAAATAAGATCTGCACGTTTATTTTAAATGTAAAGTGTCATGTAGCACACAGATAAGACGGTAACCTGCAAAGTACGGTTTGGATTTGATGGTCCGTAAAGGTAAATAATTCTAAGTAACTTTGTAACTTGTCGTTATTTGCTGAATTTGAAAATCTAGATTTATACATGATGATTTGAGTACGTGTTAATACATTTTGTTAGCTGAAACTACAGCATGTGTTTCTAATCAGTTTTTTCTTGCAGAGTTTAAGATTCGCGATGGATAATATAGACTTTACATTTTCTGCACCTGGCAAAGCTATCCTCCACGGAGAACACGCTGTGGTCCATGGAAAAGTATGTAGTTAAGTGGTTCGCTGGTTGAAATTAAATATCTATTTTTCTTTTTGCCGGTTTCATCTTGTTGTCCATGAGACACATGCAGATGAGAGTAAGCTTGGCATCGCTTTACCTCCCTCATCTTGCTCTCCATAAGAGATGTAGACACATGTAGCTGACAGCAGGCTTGGAGGTGTTGCAGCACAGGGTCAGCCAGTATGCAGCACCCCTGGAGCTGGGATTTAAGAGACTATCTTGCCGAGGCTAGGGCTCAAACTGGCAATATTCTGATCACAGTCCCAAAGGCTTAGCCCACTGAGCCACTCACTGTGCTCTCCATTAATGAGGAAGCATAATGAAATAACATGGCAGATTTGCCCCTGTGCCTCAGCACCCTTTGCTGTCTCTGTAAGGTGGCCCTGGCAGTGAGCTTGAACCTACGGACTTACCTGCGCCTACAGTCCAGCTCCACTGGGAAAGTGAGCCTCTGTCTACCCAATATCCACACTTTCATGTCCTGGGATGTCTCCTCTCTGCTGCCACTGCGACCTAATACAGCAGGTCGGATTGCTCTAAATGATTTCTCTTGAGCTTTTAAAATAATAATAAAAATATATAGGAAAAAAGAAATAACCGCCTTTGCGCATCAGTGGTGATAATCTTGGGATTTGAATCCTGGTCCATAAGTGCTGTTCTGTGTCATTGTTTTTAGTAAAATTCTCAGTTGTGTGTTTATATGAAATGTGTTTTCTGTGACTGTAAAGGTTGCTACCCTGTATTCCCGTGTCACAGCCGACCCAAAGGATATGTGTGAGCTGGATGCAGTGCTGGTGCAGAGGCTGCACCATTTCACGGGTTTTCCCAGTGAGATGCCTGACACCCGCGCTATGGCCGTCCTGGCCTTCCTCTACATTTACATTTCCGTCTTTGCCGAATCGCGGTAATAAAACCCTGCACCGTCTTGTCCCGTCATTTGCATATTATCAGTGCAACATTTTGTCTTGGTATATCCATTATTATTATCCATTACACTATATGGAGTTTTAGGGAAAAACAAAAATACATTTGCTTGGTGCAAAAAGGAGTGTCAGGGAGTCTTAAAGGTGAAAATGACGGCCTTATTCAAAGACTGACCATTGCTGATTCTGCTAATATTAGAGCACAGGATTGTACTCGCATGAATGGGAAATATTGATGTCTGTTCTGCAATTCATTGCATTTAGGCAGTCAGTGCCTGAGGGCTCAGTCTTTTATAGTTTTAGCTAATCAGTATTTGCTGGTTCACATTATAAACATTTTGAGCTGCAGGCTTGTTACAGTATGATTCCTGTTTTATCTAGAGAACCTTTCAATAGCAGAGGCTGTCCTGGGTTGACTGTAACACATCTGTGTTTCTAACTGTCCTGCCACCTACTGTCTCTTCATACCTTTGTTTTCTGGGTTAGAGTGGTGAAAGCATATTGATCAAGGTTAAGCTTTTTTTTTTAATTATTCAGTAATTAATTGCGATTGATTCTCACAGCCATTTGCCCATCAGCTGGCTTGTTTGATTGTTTTCCACATCAGGTCGCTCCCGAGTTTCTCCGTGTCAGTGTGGTCGGAGTTACCCCCCGGAGCTGGCCTCGGCTCCAGTGCAGCGTACTCTGTCTGCCTCTCAGCGGCCATGCTGTCTCTCAGAGGCTCTATCTCCTCTACCCTGGTGGGGACAGAGCTCACAACAGGGTAACACTGGCAGGACACACGGCTTATGCCTCACCAGCTAGACATCTAAGGAAGCAGCCCAGAATAGATACAGCCATATTTCAAGCCCCGACAGTGGTGTTTGTGTTGGGAATCTTAACCTGTGAATCGCTACCTGTACAGTAGGGCGCACTGTGGTTCAGTGGGCTGCACTGTCACCTCATGCTTCTAGGGTTTAAGGTTCGAGTCCCATTCAGGATCTGTCCAGCTCTTGGACCCTATGCTTCCTGGTTAGGCCTCAGGGGTCTCATTTATCAATGTGTGTGTATGAGTCGCCAGTATGCACAGGCAGATTGGTATTTATCACTCGTACCACAAACAACCGTTCGGAGAGAACGTTAATAAATGAACCATATATAGGCATATTACTTCCGTTGAACCACACAATAGGAAAACGTGTTGCAGAAATGGATACCATAAACCAAGGTACCCCTATGTGTTTACTACTGTTTGTAATATACTTTGCACTATGCACTTGAATACTTATTTTCAAACTGTATTTTGCTGTTAAGAAAAGTTAAAAAACTGCGATGAGGGGGAAAAAAGTGGATCTTCGCTGAGAATGAGGTGGAAGTTGTATTGGATGTGATGGGGAAAAAAAAAACAAACGTATTGTTTGGCAGGTTTGCTGATGGCCTGTGAAAGAAAGGGAAGGACTTAGCACAGGGACAGGTGACACGTGCAGTTTATGTTGAGTCACCTGTGATGAGAATGGCGGCAGAGGTGAGGAAGAAGTGGTTCGATCTAAACCCAACCCCCTAAAAAAGGGCCGCAGTCTGTAGATCCCACGTCTGTGTCTCAGGGGGTGGCCCAAGCCCCACGTCGGTGTCACTTATCCATGCTGCCATCACGGGTGAAAATGGAATCATTACAGATGGTGACACTGTCAGGCCGGGCTATCAGAAATAGGTTAGATACTTCTGTGGTCGCGTCTAACTGGCTGCAGAAACTACAGTATGTGATACGCCACAGCAGACCAAGAGGTGAATGTTGCCGAAAATGAATCGTGCCAGACAGGTCAGTTGTCTTGGAAAGGATATATTTAGTGACAGTGATATACTGTTTCTTTGGCCATCCATCCATCCATCCATCCATCATCGTCCGCTTGTCCGGGGTTCGGGTCGGGTTTCTTTGGCCATGGACCTTATATGATTTATATAATGATTCCTTGTCATGGGCATGACCTGCAGGTGTTAACATAACTAGATCATTCTGTTTGCCTATCAAGGTTGATAAGTAAGTTGGAGTCTGTGCATTTCCCATGTGCCAGTCAGTTTTCCTCACTTATGCTTTTCTTCCGCTAGGGGCAGGTGCGTATGCACGCCCCGGAGCGTTCGTAAATATAAGCACATTTCTGTGCACTGGAAGAAATTGATAGATATCATTCTGCGCATAAAAATGTGCATGTGGTCAACGGCTTTGTAATGAAACATTGTGCTGGGGCCTGTCTGGATCTCAACAGTACAGGGTACAAGGCAGGAGTAAAGCCTGAATGGGGTGACAGTCCACTGCCCAATGCACACCGGCATGCACTTATGGATACTAGGAAACATTCAGAGACACTCAAACTCCATGGTGGGACTCCATAACCCTGGAGGTTATAGGTGATAATGCTTTCTTTGCTATAATACAGTGCAGTTAATTACCCCCAAATAATAACCTGTGTAGCTAGGAAGGGAATTTGGTTACAGACTTGTAATAAATCTTTCCGCCTATAGGTGGAGTAAAGAGGAGCTGGAGCTGATCAACTCTTGGGCATTTCAGGGAGAGAGGGTGATCCATGGCACTCCATCTGGAGTGGACAACGCGGTGGGAACGTGGGGTAAGCCTGGAAACTAGCAATGATGGAACGAAAACTGAAGATTGTGATGTGGAAATAAGTGCTGAAAATAACTGACAAAAGTAGTATCTGGCTCCGCTGAGTATATATTTTTGTTTTAGGGGGTATTTTGCGATATCATGCTGGGACCATCACGCCCCTGAGCAGGTGAATACGCCACATTGTTTCTGTCTCATGTCGTTACTTCCGGCAACATTTGAGGTTCCGTTAATCCAGGCTGCTCCCAATGCTTCCTGGAGCACCGGATGCAATTATAAATGTTTCTGAGGAGAGGGAGGCAAACACAGAAGCCATGCTTGTGACTAAGCGATTGTTCTGGCTTGATTTATATATCCGGCCTGCAAGCTTTCAGCAGGAGCTGTGTGCCGGAGTTTACCGTTCCCCCAGACGGGGTGGCGGAGGTGACACTGTGCGGAGGCCGCTTGAATGTGAATGACAGCGCCGTCACCTCTCTTGGCACATTTCTGTCCCCAGGGTCCCCGTATTAAGAATCCTGCTCACGAACACCAAAGTCCCACGCAGCACGAAGTCGCTCGTCGCCGGAGTGAGGGACAAAATTAAAAAGGTGCGGAAACACCGAGCTTCGGAATGCGACGCGTAATTATCGCAATCAGGGCGGCTGCCGGCTCAAAGAGGGCGGAGGCGCGGGGGGTGGGGGTTTTGCGGGCAGTGTGACGCGGAGTGCATTCGGGAAAGATGGAAATGCGAAGCACAGCGCCGCCTTCGTCAGCAAACCCTCGCATGCTGTTGCATGGCAACGGGAGAAGGTGTCTGTGGCACTTGCTGACCTGCCCGCCCCCTTCCCGGGTTGTTTGGGGGCAGTGTGGCGGGTTGAAAATGCTCCAGGTCCCTGAGAAAACGTAAATGAAGCTGAGTGGGACCTGCAGGAATGACGCAGGGTGGCAGTATATTAGCCAGAGCAGGCTGCTCCCCTGTCCCCATCTGACCCCCCCTTTAAGTACCCGCACGGTGTGTCAGATGTTGCCGCTGAAATGGCTTTGTGTAAATTCGCCCTGGGGGGGGGGGGGGGGTAACTCACGGCATATCGTGAACTAAAAGCTGTTTTTCCCTCCGTTGATTTTCTGACCCCAGTTTACCTGAAAAGTCCTTCTGCGTCCTCTTTAGCATATTAATGATTATATGGGTGCTGAGCACTAATTTGACCCCCCCACACCCCTTTCCCGCTTCCCAACTCTCCCTTCAGTTTCCCTCCGTGATGCATCCAGTGCTGGAGTCGATCAATGCCGTTTCTGTCACCTGTGAGCACACTCTGGAGGGAATAGCCAGTGACCCAGTGCCAGAGCACTATGCTGTCTTAGAGGTTGGTCCTCCTGGATCCTGTCCTTCAGTCCTTATGGGAAAGTTTCTTCTCCGAGTTCTTTTCTGCTTGACTGATACCTGCAATGTTCCTGCCTGATGTGTTGAGGGAGTCGCCGGGCCTCGTAATAGATGATTAGAAATGATTAATCTCCCTGCAACCTTGGAGAAGAAGATTGGCCAGAGGGTGAAGGATTGTCCACTCCTACAGGGATATATATATATATATATATATCTTATATGAAAGGTTATATAAAGGTTTCTGTGGCAGCGAGATATATGAATATATGAATTTATATATGAATATGTATGGTGAACGTCATGTGACGTGATGGCGGAAAGGAATGCCGTGTTTATACTAAACGGGGGCCGGATTAGCAAAATAGAAACGTAAATGGGAGGGAGAGCTCAGAATCACCAGAGAGCTTCATGGACAGAGTAGCACTTCATTGCTAAGAGTCAGACTGCTGTCAGGACGTCTGCCTGGGGTCCTGGGAAGGGGCAAACAATTCAGAGCCTGGACTTGTGCCTGTACTGGGGTAAGGGCAAGTAAACAAAGTCACCTGACTCTCTCTTCAGACTGCCTTCCCCCCCATAAACTGTAACAATGTGATCCGATATAGAGGTGATTTTAAGAAGCAATGTGACAGGATGTTCATCCACAACCCCCCTACTGCCCCCCCACCCTCCGCTTCATAGGCTGCTTTTATTATCTTTCTCCTTTGGTCTAGGAACTGATAGACATCAATCAGCATCACCTGGAGGTGCTGGGCGTTGGACACGCCTCCCTGGACACCCTGTGCCGCACCACGCTGGCACACGGGCTGCACAGCAAGCTGACGGGCGCGGGGGGCGGGGGCTGCGGCATCACCCTCCTCAGGCCAGGTGGGCGTGGTTGGGGGGGGGGGGGTAAGGAGGGAGGCAAGAACAAGGGCAAGCAGCTCCAGAGCCTCCCAGTGCAGCTTAGCTGTCTGAGTCAGGCAGGTGGTCTTTTCAGAAAAGGTCGTGTGTCTTTTTTTTTCTTCTCTTAAAATTGTAGTCTAGTCTCTGAGTGTAAAGAGAGCTGGAAATCTCTCAAGTCTTATTAAAGTGTTGATTTATTTGTTTTTCATTGTTTGCTGTCACCCCCCAATATTATTACTGAATATTTATACGCAGTGCTGGTATCATGTTTCTTCCACTGCATATGAAATTGACTGCAGCCTCTGCTGCGGGATTATGGGTAATTTCTTCTGTGGTAGAGCGGGGCCAGGTCCCGGCCCAGATTAACACAGCCCATGTATGTGCGCCACTACACCAGTTTTCCAGGGACTCCCCCCACCCCCCCTCATTAGGGCGGCCACAGCGGGATTCGTTTTCCTTGCATATTATGGAAAATTGCTCTCCTGATTAAGACAGTCATTTCCCGAAGTGTTTTGGGGCTGTGTTGGGTGGGGGGGGAGCTTTTTTCACGGGCTAATGTGACATTCGTTTACCAACCATTTGCTCTGGCCCCATTATTCCACACCCCCCACAGAGCGGCCTCTGTAGCCTATTAGAGAGATTTACATCTCCGGCCTAGTCACCAGACTCGGGGTCACGTGTTCTGTTCCCATACCCACAATCCCCCTGTGCTGGCGGCTGTAATGTTTGAACAGCAGTGAGGTAGAAAGGCTATGCTTCAAGGACAGGACCTTGAGAAGTTCTTATCAAGCAAGGTTCTTGCCTCCCCTTGACAAATAAGTCTAAACTGAAATTACCAGTAGGTATTAGGAAAAGCCTCTGTTTTTGTTTTAAATGCACGTTGACTACTCATTATGAAATGTTGTTTTACCACCAAGGCTGTGTGAGGAAACCAGGTTAGATTTAACACCACAACATAAAACAAGAGCTGGAACTTCTCATATTTGTCTGCTGCATCTTATGTGACACTTTAATTCTTTCTTGTTCTTTCTGTCTTATGTCCTTAAGTGCACTGAATCCTCACTCATATGGAATTAGTTTATATCGCTGGCATTCCACAGTATAATTGTATCATTGATAATATTATTCTCTCTGATCTGTTTTCCTGGTTTTTAGATGCTGACTGCTCTGTGGTCCAAAATGTCATCCAGGAACTAAAAGACTGTGGCTACGATTGCTGGGAGACGAGCATCGGCGTACCGGGTGTGTGCCTGCATTCTGCGTCCTCCCTCACAGAGGAGGTGGCCCAGGCTTTGAATAGCAACTGAGAGCATCTGCGGGTGGTCAGAGCTGGAGGAACAGATCGCATCACACCTGCCCGGGGATCAGTCCGAACTCTCTTGCTCCTCTCTGTCCGAAATGGTGGAGTTGGCGATGGACTGGGCCGCAGTCCAGAGTCACCGCAGTGTCCAGAGTGCATCCTCCTAACAAATTTCACGCTTTTCCAAGTCAGGTGCAGAACAAGTGTGTAGCAGCCTGAAGGTGGCGTGGCGACGGGAATGACTCTTGTACCTTCAAGTGGAGTAAACAGTTGCAGTTGCATCAGTTGCAGATGTTAGTTAATGAAAGTGAAGGTGAAGATCTGACTGGCAGAAACATGCTTTTTCATGCGATGCTTTGTTCTTTACTCCATGGTTTTCAGTAGGTGGCAGTAAAGTCATATTTCTTGCATCTCCTGCTAATAATTCCAGAGTAAACAATTAGCCGCATAATGAATTAATGTATTATTTGTCGGAAGGGGTTTTGTTTGGTCATTAACATTTCTAGCACGTGCCTGGGCGCTGATTCGGACTCGGGGGGGCGGCCCTCTGCCTCGTGCCACTTGACTTAATCTTGAAAGAGACTGAAAGAGCAGTGCAATCCGGATGCCCCCCCCCCCTCCACCCCGCAAACTCCCAGTCTCCTCTGCGTTTTCAGCGGCGCACATTGCCGACACACTAAGCCCCTGCCTCCCCCAAAACACTAATTTGTTTTGTTTGCAGCCACCGCGAATGTGGGACACGGCGGATGCGGAATTAAACATGAAAGCGGAGCGGGAGGAATCGCCTCGTCTTTCCTTTGGCGGCGGACATTTGTCACCGGCTGCCCGGGTGATTAAACGCCAGCACCGGTGCCTAATCCAGCCAACGCGAACCGGGGGGGGGGGGGGCCAGGGCGTTTACGGACACGGTTTGGAAATTAAGGGTCCCGCCTGAGCGATGCCCACTCAGATGCGCCGTCCTCAGAAGCACGCTGCAATTCCGACTCCAGAAATTGTTTCCTCTGTATTTATTCTGCTGGAAAAGATAAAAAAGGCCCATCTTTTGAACTGCTTCCCTCCAGCTATTATCATGAACTGTGAGTGAAATTGAAATGAGAGCCCCCCCCAC
>JAODJU010000050.1:9579954-9596535 GCA_026776725.1 Gnathonemus echidnorhynchus | reverse complement strand
GGGGGGGGGGGGTTGGTTTGATGGGAAACCCCACGTGCAGGATCTGCATCAGCACCACCCTCAAAGGCCCCGTCATTCAAGCACATGCATTTTATGTTGTAGGACCGTCGATTTATCGGCCGCCTCGTTTGGTTGATTGGCGTAGCCATTATAGCTGTTTAATGGATACTTTTGATTGACATCTAAGTTGACAAACGCTCAGTGGAGTAATTACCGAAGTCGCCGCACAATGCCGGAGGCCCAGCCCCCACAAGCCGTAGCAGACATGGTGCAAACAGACAGTAAAATAAGACCCACTAGTCCTCTTTAGTTCATTTCCTCTCTCTGGAGGAATGGCTTTTCTGTGCGTCTAGTCTTCTGGTTGCTAAGTTACCCCTGTGCTAGTTATATTATTGATATTAAAGCCTTCAGTTCACTGCCAAGCATGGATTCTGAGAGTTTCCTTTGTCTTTAAGAATTTACAGCCAGTATTAACTGTAGATGAGAGAGAGAGAGAGAGAGAGAGAGAGGGAAGGAGGAAAATAAGGGTTTTTATGTCATTAGGTGACCAATAAATCTCTCACAGATGATTGTTAACAGAATCACGGTTATTTACAGTAGAATACCGTCAGACCCAGGTTGGGTTCTGCTATATTCAAACAGCCAAAATGATGTTCTAAAAGGCTTTCAAATAAGTTGTTCAGTAGCAAATACACAAAAACAATGGTCCTCTGTCCTGTCTATGAATGCATAACTGACATGACCCATATACATTTGGGATCAATGAAGTTCTGGTATTTAAAACCACGGTTTTGTATGGAGAATAACGGCCCATAGCTGGCTGCCTGAGGGAGGCACTTATAAATATTCACGAGAGAGACGCATAAAGAAAAGCATGTACCAGCGATCTTCTCAAAGAACAGAGGACCTGGGAATAATTATTTCATTAGCATAACTGAGTGTTTAATTCCTGAATATATGTGTGGAACAAAAACAAAGTCAGTGACCTCAGTTTTTTTTAGAATGTTGGAAGCTGTATAAATAAGGAATAACAATGCAAACAAAACTATAGTCTGATTAGTAAAGGTAGTAAAAATCTGGGCCCGGTTTCCCGAAGCCTTCTTAACGCTGCGTTGTTCATAGGTTCTATGTTAAAAGATAGAGCTTACGAACAGAAATGGAAAGTTCAGGTCCAGAAAGTACAAATCCAGACCAAGGTTTTGTTTCAACCGACCAGTTGAGCATAAAGAGTTACAGTCATAGAGTACTCAGCTGGTCAGTTGAATCAAAACCTTGGTCTGGATTTGTACTTTCTGGACCTGAACTTTCCACCTCTGCTTACGAATGACGTAGCGTTAAGGCAGCCCCGGGAAACTCCCCCCTGTTTAATAAAGAGAAAGACTAATGTGGGTAACGGTGAATCTATATCTGAATCTATAACTCATTATTAATGTCTGTCTTCAGTGTCACAGATTTTGCGAGGCGTTTATATCAGTGGCAGGTGAAGATGGCTCCCGTTCAAGAGATCGATCTACTTCATATCCAAGCGCTCGGCCTGGAGCAGAAACAAACAGATCCTGCACGGGGTCCTCTCTGGCTTGGAGGTTAATGCTTGACAATCGCAGAAATGAAAACCCAGGACAGATACCTTCAGGCTGGGAGTTAGATGTGAACTGAAAACAAAGAGGTGACAGATGGGGACACATACCCTTGGAAACAGTGTAACCATTCCCCCCTCCCTCATGGGTCAGGTGTATGGTAATGGGCCTCAATCGCACACCTGGGGACCCTCTGTCCTCTAATACTCTAATCTAATTAGGCTTCACTGCCACTGATTGGATTGACTTTCCATCTCATTTTATAATGCCCCCTAGGCTGTCACTTTGCATATGTCCAAACGGACATATGTGTATTTTAAATATCCTTCCAAGCTGTACCATAACAACACGGTTGTTCTAGGTGACTCCCTGTATATTGTTTTCTGCTCCCCCCGCCCCCCCCCCCCAAATCCGCTGGGGTTGGAGGAGGCGGAGGGTTTTCTGAATGGGCAGAGCAGAGGGTGGCTTCGACGGCTGCAGCGACGCCGGTACTGCAGACGGCGATTAGTGCCGCCATCAAAAGCTTGACTCATTCCCCGTCCAGACCGCCGTCATTCCCGGCTCTGCCAAATGATCTGCATTTGCATCCCGATTGTCCTCGCTTTGGCTCCGTAATCTCAATGGCAGCTTTAAAAAAGGGGAAAGTGTATCCGTGGTTTCTGTATATGTGTGACTCCGCCAGGCTGTATGGCTCTGTGTATCAGGTACACCTGCGGTTCCCGTTTAATGGCACAAACACAGCCGTCCTTATGGGTTAAATTACAAGGGACCCAAGATGAGGGATTTGTTCCGGACGCCAGGTGCTGTGGGGGTTGAGGACGGGGGGCTGTAAACCTGTGGGTTTCCCTATCCATGTCCTGCTGTTGGGTCTTTAACAGGGGCAATATTCAGCTGTACAAAACCAGGCGAAAAACTGCCTCGAAGGAAGAGAGAACTGATCGAAATTTAATCGTAAGGAATGTTTTCTGAGCGAAACCTTTCTGATTCATGTAGGTAAGTGAAGTTGTGACCTGACATTAAATTAGCTAATCCCTCGATCTGGGTCACGGAGATGGCGCTTAAACCGTTAGCTTGACTGTTTTCAGTGCATTGTAGCCATCTGAGCTCATTAGTGACTCAGTCTCCGTTGGAAAAATGATGGATATTTGAACTCGCCTGCTTTGTGGGACCTTATCAGCGCAGCTAATGTGCGGTGAAATCTCATTTAGGCACCCCGGTGGTTAATATTGAGTGTTGGTGCTCTCAGAGGCAGTGGGGAAAATGTCGGCCGTAGCAATTATATTTACCATTAAAACCAAATTATAAACTGATATACTTCAGCTTTTGCAACTTACTTCACAGGAAGGGTCATTTTTTTTATAATTAGCTAATTGATTCGTAAAATATAGTCATTTTTATATACTGGTGAGCACACAATTACCACTGTATAGCCAATGTCTTTGTCTGTGAATTGTCGTAGAAATTTATGACAATATATACAGACGGATGCCTTTGTATGTGACTTCGCTTCATTAATGAGCTCAGGGAACAACCATCCAGCTGCCACCCTCGTGGTAATGTTCCATAGATTTTCTGGTCAACATAATCTTTATCGGGGTACATTCACAGTTCGCGCCCCCTCCTCTGAACCAGATCAAACTGGTTAGGGTAGGGTGTGCACTTTGTAACACACATATGCTTTATGCAGATTGCATCTTTCTAGCATGTATACTTCACATGATCAGCATGCTGCAGGCCTAGGGCACATGAGGGGGCGTCTATGCTTTTGCATCGCCTCTGTCTTTGTGGTGGTCCTGGCATGTCTGCTACATGCGCTCCATGCTCATACCTTTGTCCTCCGGTCTGCATTTCTTGTCAATTCTAACAAGTTCTGTGCTCCAAAACATGAGTGCAAGACTTAGCTCAAAGCTCAATCTTCTTTTAGCCTCGTGAGTGTCAACTGTCTGTCACCCAGGCGTTCTTGCAATAATATATAAAAAATATGTTCCAAAAGCAGTTTATCTAAAAGCTAGTTAAGAAAAATATATCCTCTGTTCAATTTTCTATCACAGTATAGAGTCCCCCTATTCAAATCTGGCCCTCGATTCCAAATCCAGGCCTTGTTTTCAGTTCTCCCAGGTAGCATGTTTAATAATTACTGATTCTGATTGGTCAGAGGCTTCACACCTGACTGACAGGTAAAGGAAGGCTGGAAAATCAGCAGCGCTCTGACCTCGAAGACCGTGATTTGAATAGCCCTGGTATAGAGGGTAAATATAGTGTACATGTTAAAAGGAAGAGGTTCTACTTGGGGTGGGGGTGGGCAATCACAAAGGTGAACAATAATAATATAATAACAATTAAAAGGAGAAATATGGGGCTCTGAAAGCCGCAGTGTGTGGGGCTACTGTCCAATCACTGTCCGGTGATTTTATGAGGAACAGTAAAGTAACCAACCAGCTGATGACGGATTCAAAATAATCCCACCCACAGCAAGAGGGGGCCTCATCTTCTTCGCTTTCTGTCTTCATAGGACTTTGGCAGAGCTGGAAATTTCAGGTCCAGAAAGCAATAAAAATCCAGACCATGATTTAGTTACAACCAACCAGTTTCGTACAATGAGTCACAGACACAGAGTACTCAACTGGTTGGTTGAAACAAAATCTTGGTCTGGATTTTTACTTTCTGGACCTGAGATTTCCAGCCCTGAACTTTGGTGACTGGAATTTTCATTAGGGCTTTTTGAAAGCAATAACAGAGCCACTGGCCCTATACAATTCTTGCATAGTCATATTATCTGTGTTCTCCAAATGGGAATGTGTGATATGTGTTCTATTATCCGCGGGGCAGTTTGTTCTGGGAGCAGCATTGTGCTGGATTAATACCCTCAGCCCCTCGGAATGGAGATAGATCATAAAAACTGAAGTGAAGGAGTGCAAATAGATGTTTTGTATAGAGAGGATATCCACTGAACTCCCGATACACCAGGGTGGACGTGCAGAGAACTGTCCTGGAGACCTTCAGCCACACGGGGAAAGAGAGGGAACATCTGCTGCCTTTTCACATGAGCAGCATCGTTGGGGGGGGGGGTACCAGACACTTCACTATGCCAAAGCTCTCAGTTAAATCATGTAAGAACATACCACCCCGTGCCCACTGTGTGGTCACTCCCATGCTACAATTTAGTCAGACTTTATCGAAGACTCAGTGCAGAGCTGGGGAGTTCTGACATCAAACTAAAAGCAAAAACACCTACTAGCTTTCCGCAAAAGCAGATTTGTGGGACCTACTGTGCTATTAAAATCGGGCGATAGCAGAAACAAGATGAAACATCCGTTTCTGGGCTTTGCATAAGTTTTGGCTTGGTGTCACCGGTACGGGCTCAGCCACTGTTCATGGTCACGACAACCTCCAGCATCCAGGATGTCTTTCAGTAGCTGTCTGCCGCTTTATAATAAGAGTGCTGAGCTATGGAGTCTGACAAGAGCTTCTACTGAAGCTTGAAGAAGCGACAATCCGCGGAGAGAAGACATGGCCCAAAGTGCCGCAGGTCTCAGACTCTCGGACGATTCATTCTGGGCTGATCCAAACCTACGGATCATGATCCCAACTCAGATCGATGACAGATTTCGTTATTAGAAAGATTTTTTCCCAAGTAGCCTAATGCCTCTCAGAGTTCAGCCCGCTAATACAGCTCAGGGGTGCAGCACCACCTTAGAGCCCAGCCTGTAACCATTTAGATGTGGACCCTCTTTCCTGACCGCCGGACTCACTGCTGCCCTCTAGAGGCCTGACTGCTGATCCTGCAGCGTGAGCTGTGACTGAGAGGAATTGTGGGTAGGAGGGTCAGGCCTACAGCTCTGGAAAAGCCTCTAGGTTTCAGTTTAACTGGCATTAGAGCCCAGCCTGTAACCAATTAGGTGTGGACCCTGTTCCCTGACCGCCGGACTCACTGCTGCCCTCTAGAGGCATGATTGCTAATACTGCAGAGCGAGCTGTGACTGAGAGGAATTGTGGGTAGCAAGGTCAGGCCTGCAACTCTGGAAAAGCCTCGGCATTTCAAACTAACTGGCACTTCAGTTGCTGGCAAGGATTAGCCAACACAACTAGCATTTAAAGCGTAAGTAAGATGTGGGATTTGAAGGGGCTTCATACAATCGTTCTGTGTGGGAGTACGACTGGATGCTGTCACATAGCTGGTAGTACAGATTGTGGCCTCGTCTAAGGAGGGGAGAGTTTTAACACCACAACTCGCTAAGCCTAAAGCAGTCTTCAAATGTGACGCTTTCCAGTAGCACGTGCTAACTGCTGCTAAGGTTCTTTCTGACGTAGCATTTTGCACAATGCTCACAGACGGAAGACTGTGGGTTCACACAAGCTAACTTGTCACCCTGCACGAGGGACAGCCAGCTGTGCACTGTACATGCGTGACGGAGATTCTACACGACTGATTGATGACACAGAGAGCTTTCAGAGCTCCTCACATCATCTTAAGTGACCGTCTTTAGCAAAGCTGACCCAAATTGACAATGTATTTATATCCAGAAATTGGAGTGTGCTGGGACGCGTCAAAGCTTTTTTTGGCTGCTCACCGAGTTGTGGATGCTGTAAACCTCAACAGGATTCAGCAGAAAACATCCCTGTCCCTGTAGTTCTGTGAAAAGTCTGCAGATTTAAAAGCACACACACAAACACACACACACACACAGGTTTGTAATTATATCTTTGCGGGGATTCTCCATTCATTTCTATGGGGAAAACTCTAATCCCAACATGACGACCTTAACCCCTACCCAGCCCTAACCTTAGCCATAGGTAACCAAACAAAATATGACTTTCTACCTTTTTAGTTTTTTGATTGCATTCACAGATCTTTGTGGTGACCTGAATAATGGTCCCCACAACGTCAAAATAACAGCTTTTTATCACATTGTGGGGGACATTTGGTCCCCCACAACATAATATAAACATAATCCAAACACACTCACACTCACACACACACACAGATCTGACCATCTGGCATGTTCCTAATGATGCCCACGGTTTTATGCTAACAAGGCTTGCTAGCTAATCCCCTTTAAAAATCCAACATGCTTCATGTAATTCCCAGTATCTAGTGTATTAATAACTATATTTATGCAACGTCTGAAATGGCCTTAGGACATTTTTTTTTCATACTTATTCCACAATAACAGTTTACTCTATGAGAGGAATTCTTTCTTGTGCCATTAGATTACATAAAAATTGATTTCATTAAATTATCCATTAATCTTCTAGTCACTTACCCTGGGCAGGGATCATGAGGTTTATTAAATTATGTTATCATTAAATTATTCACTTATTAAATCAGTTAAGTGCTTAACAATAAAAGAATCATTAAAATAAACACTATGCCTGACACGACTTTAAAAGGATCGCATTTACAAAGGGGAAGGGAGGGGCTTTATCGTTATGGCAACTGTGGATGCAAGTTTCCGTGGTACAGCCTGCTGTGCCCTTGTCAGCTGATTTCCTGACTATAGCATAGAGTTCACTGAAAAATAGGACTTTGTTTTGGGATGAAATGGCAGTTTTAGGGCTAGGTTAGGGTTAGGATTAGGGTTGGGATTAGAGTTAGTGTTGCTTGATGGGATGTGGACTTTCTGTTCAGTCACATGCTCTAAGTGGTAAGTCAGTAAACCTGCCCTGCATCCAAGTCTGCCATGATTCACATACATCAGGACTGGAAAGAGACCAGAATCAGTTTTGCGTTACACAGCACCAAATGGCACCTCAGATGAACACACTCTCGTTTGGACGCCGGTCCGCGACTACTCAGGGTGATGGTTCTGATTGAGGTTTTCTGTGTTCCACCTACTGATTGTTGGAATTTTAACCATGTCAAACTACTCAAGCCAAAAGTGAAAGTTGAAATCTTTATGTAAAAACATACTTTAAGGTCAAACAAAAGCATTTCAAACACAAAATCATAGACACAGTTAAAAGTTTGTGTCTAATCTAATCGATGCCCTTTTGACATCAGACAGTAGGATCTTCTTAAAACAAAAGTCTTGTATTAGGAGGTGCGTAGAATCTGTGCCTGCATCCAGAAGCTCATAGGTTTAAATCCCATGGCTGACAGAGTAAGAAGTATGTGAGAACTGTCAAGTTTCTCCACAGGGATGAACAAAATGCCTTGATGTTTACTGCCTATAATATAACCATCACATTCACATCTTTGGTTGAGGTTTTCTTCATCTGCCAAAATCGAAGCTGTGGGACACTACAAATCGAACGAAGCCCCCACATGCAAAGCTGCAAAAGTCACCACCGATCAATATGATATCTGTGATTATTACTGCTTATATTTCATGTCCGATATGGACTTATGGGGATAATCATTTCTCTGGGGTTAAGCCTGATTCCTACAGATGGCACATCTAGTAGGATGTTTCTGATGCGCATGTTTTTTTTTAGCCTAATCCATGCGGAAGCAGGGAGGGGCATTTACGATTAGAGCGCATCTATGTTGTCGTGTGGCTCAACATCAGATTAAATCGATTAGTGAAAGCTGGATTTTAACCGAGTGGTCAGCGCTGCACAAATGCTGTTGGTCTCCTTCGCACTTGCATAACTTCAGTCACCTAAAATGCACTGGGAGATGTATAAGACTTATGAAACAGGACAGGCAAAAACAGAAAAAGGTTTCGGAATGAAGGGATTGTCCTCACAACTGTTGCCAACAGTCATGGAAGGACTTTCTGCTATCATGTTTTAGAGTTTTGCATTTTATGCAACATTATTCTCAACCAGGGACCCCCAAGTGGTCATATGCCACTGTGATCTTACTCCACTGAATTAGTATGATTGTGGCCCTCGTTGCCTTTCCCAGAAAATGCCATCTGATTGTTCTCGCGAAGATAAACAATAGGCAACCTTTAGTGTTCTGATATTTTCCAAATGGCCTCCATTATCAAGCAACCTTTGTGCTGCTAAGACAGACATCAGCAGACCATCAATGGCCATGCACGTTAAAGTGTACCGCACCCACGTGCTGCTGTGGTTGCCAAGGACACACATGCTATCACATACGTGTCCAGAGATCACGGCGACAGCCTCCTTTAGTCATCGGCATCGTCGTCCTGCTGCCGACGGCACAGCAAGCTGTCGGGGCTTAAGCTGTGCGACTCATAACTTTCGTATCAATTACCGAACAGGGACAACACATGATAAGACTGCAGCTGAGATCCTGCATGCATTTTGGAGTGTGTATTTGCCAGAGAATAAGTGCAATTAAGATGTGATTAAGGTCCGGGGGGTGTTTAAGTGGTAAACACAGATGAGAAGAACAAAGCTGTCAACACTGAGTGGTCATTTTGACCTGCATGACCCAGTTCAGCTCTTAGGACTGGATAAGACCTGGGGAAACAAAATCAAGAACATTAATGGGGCAGCGGGAACAGGACCGACACATAGATCAGGCACAAGGACAACAAGCTGAACAACCACTGTCAAACCACAGGGAAGGCAAACAGGCACAGGGGCACTAAGGAGACACAGGGAGAACACCAATGGGAGGAACGAATGGACCAGGCGTGAACAAAGGAGAAACAGAGGGATGAGAAGCAGACAGAGGAGGCAGGAAGGCAAAGGATGGGGGGAAACAATGAGCCCGAAGGAACCCCAGCGGGCGAGAGGCAGAAGCCGTAGGGGCAGTAGGCGACCACGAGGCCGGAGCCGGAGGGACTCTCGGTGACAGCGAGGGAGGAACCGGAGGAAACGCCGGAGGGGGCGAGGAAGAAGGCGGAGGGACTGGCGAAGAAGGTGAGGAGGGAGATGAAGGGGAGACTGGCGGAGGGGAGGAGGGAGCAGAAGCCGCCACTGACAAAGGCACCGCCACAGCCAGCGAAGGCGTAGACGACCAACGAGTCGGAGCGGGGAAACCCACAGATGACCGACGAGGCGGCGGAGGCGGGACCATAGGCGGCCAACAAGGCTCCGTAGGCGGGACCGAAGGTGACCCCCAAGCAGAAGCCAGGGGGACAGCCGAGCCGGAGCCAGAAGACCCGTAGGCAATTGCTGAACAGGAGCTTGGGGGACCGAAGGCGAGCCAGGGGGCAGGGCAGGTGGGAACCGGCCCCTGCACTGGTGTCCTCTCCCCCTTCTGGACACGGGGAGCCGAGGTACCAGCCGGGATCTGCCATGTTGGAGTGGTGGTCGGGGTGACCCACCAGAGGGGCTCACCGCAGCAGTCACCAGGGATATCCCCGAGGGGTCCCACTCAAGCTCCTCCGCCCCGGAGATGGAGGAGGAATGGCGGTCCAATGGTCCAGGACCTCCTTGGGGATGGGGACTGGGGCCATGGGAATTGGGGCAGGCACAGGGTCCAGGGGATCAGGAACCACGGGGGGGGGTGGCAGGTGCAACAGCACAGGCTCCGGGTGCAGACGAAGCAGCAGCAGCAGCAAGGTCCAGCAGCTCACCCGGCAAGGGAGGAAGAAAACCACAATTGATGGTCGTCTGTCGGAATATACTGGCGCGCAGTTAGCACCAGGGATGGATGGGATGGGTCCCCTTCAGATTCAGAGTGACCTCGATCCGTCCCCCCCCCCTCACTTACAGGACAAAAAAACAGCATCTGCCATCTTTGCATAAGGAAAAAATATCCTTAGTCTCCCCCAATTCAAAAATCCTATCTGCGCCACTGGGAATATATTCTCAGCAACCCAGCTTTTCAGCCGGGTCAAATACATCCAGACCTCCTCCGTGAGGTGCGGATCCACGGAAGAGGAGATCCGTTCTAGGATCCGGTCATTCTGTTATGGTCCGAAACAGGGAAGCAGGAGCAGGGACATGAAGATCAGGGTAAACGGGGTTTTATTTCAGGAATCAACTAAAACGCTGGACAAAACGTGTACGAACGTCAATGACCGAAGAGGTAAGACAGACTTGGAAGCACTAAATACCAGACTAGATTAACAAGAACTAGACACAGCTGAGAACACCGGGATTCCACACGAGGCAAATGAGGGGGCGTGGCACACAGGAGGATCTAACGAGCAGGTCATGACAAGGACTGGCTATGAGGTGTATTGATTGCAAGCAGACAAAACAGAGTGGCTAATGGGAGATCTTAGCAAAAGATACCTGCTGAATCCCTTCTGATTTTTTACACCTTCTCTGATTGGAAGGACTGTACTAACTTACTCAAAACATGCCTTGAAATAATACAGTCAACCCTCATGCATTCGCGCTTCGTGATTCGCAAATTCACAGATTCGTGAAAATTTCATTGGAGCTGTAACGCCTCATGTACGCCATGCAGTCATTTTCATATTTTCACCGTACTGCACAGCTAATTCATAATCATCATTATCTTAAATCAATATTCTACCGTTTTTATTAAATATTTTTAATGTATGTACGTATTTTTGTTCTCTCTCTTTTTCGTGGTTAGCGCACACATAGTACTTTTATAACTTATTTCTGTACGTCATTACGTAAGTTGATTGAATACCTGTACCCTGTACAGTACATGTTTCCTTTACGTCCGTATTTTATTGAATTTTACCTTGCTTACGTATATGACTTCTGTCAAGTTAACAGTCCCGTTTGTTTACTCATTTTACCTGTGAATTACACTGTGAATGCAAAAGAAAACTGCAGCCAATGCC
This sequence comes from Gnathonemus echidnorhynchus, assembly GCA_026776725.1. Taxonomy (NCBI): domain Eukaryota; kingdom Metazoa; phylum Chordata; class Actinopteri; order Osteoglossiformes; family Mormyridae; genus Gnathonemus; species Gnathonemus echidnorhynchus. Next base: position 9,585,326 of record JAODJU010000050.1, on the reverse strand, counting down.
GTGTTCTATTAACTAGTAGGGGTAACATTAGTATACTGTACTGTAAATGTGCTAGTGTGACATATCCGTTGGGCGATACTGTACTCTATTTTTACATCAAACGTTTTTTAAAGGTAATGTATTAAGCTAACTTTTAAATGAAATTAAAGTGTTTTGGGAGCATGACTTGGGTCATATTTAGGGTTTAAACTACAGAAATAAGCACATGTTACCATTTTAGTGACTCTACCAAACATCCGCAAATCCTCATTCGCGACAGGTTCTGGATCCTCACCTCGCAAATGTCCGAGGTCTGACTGTAATTGGAAAAAAACAATAAACAAGAGAAGCAATAGGGAAGAGTCCGTTGCTGCAGCTAACCCACCGGCTGGCGGGTTTTTCCATTTCAGCAGAAATAGGGGGAAGCGTTGGAAAGGGTTGGTGGGCTGCACGCCTCTCAGATACACCCCTCCGTCTGCTCGAGGTGTCGCGCTCTGTTTTCAATGCGGAGCGCCTACTTGAGCGCAAGCCTGCGTCCCCGTCTCCAAACACCTGCCCAGCCTAGGTCGAGAACGCCTGCCAGCCTGTCGTCGCTTCCCTCCAGCCCCAACAAGAGCGCAACCTGCCGCCCAGATTTATCGGGACTGATCGCATCCGTACACAGGTTGTAGCGGCTCGCAATGGACCGCGTCGCGAGGAAAATCTGACCGAAATTGCAATTTGAATTGAACAGCCTCGCAGGAAGGGGTGATCAACTGTGCTGATCTGAGCTCCTCGGACAGTTTTTTAATTGATATTTCTGAGTTGCCGTTGCATGAGCATCCAGGGAAGGAACAAAAACACCACCAAAAACTGATTTTCCAAGCCGTCCATTTAAGGGTTTTGTTTAGGTGTGAACAACAGTTCCCAATCCGAACAGGCAACAATGGAAGAGAATATGGAAGAAGGACAAACACAGAAAGGTAATGCTTTTAATTATTCAATTATATATAAAAACAACAGAAATTGCCACTATTTTCTAGGTTTTGCGTAAATGCTCGTTAATTTCTTTACTTAATAATTATAATTTAAATGTATTATTTGTCTGTGCAAGACTGTATTTTGGTGACTCCGTGCGTTCTTTTGTTTTTTTGACAGTGATTATTTCAATGCTTATAATCTGCGCGGTTCTACACGGTTCTGCCCGCCTGCTTTCGGGCTCCGCTGCACGCCTAAATCCCGGTGCGCTCGGAGCGCTCCCTCAGAAGCGTCTTTGTCTGCTTCGCGTTTATACGCCTGTCAGGTTGGGTCAGGGCAGAACCGAGCTGAAGTGGATCTGAGGCTGATCTCTCCCGGGTTACAGCACACAATGCAGATATTATGTGCCCGGTCTCGGCGCTGACTGAGATTACAGTTCGCCTTCAGTGATCTGCTACCATTTATGTATGTTTTATGTGCTGTTTCCTTAAATACCAAAACAAAAAAATCAGAGCCTGTGGAGACCGCTTTGCAGGGACGGTTACAGTGACATTTGACAAATTTTGCGAGATACACTGTCTGCTCTCTCCTACTTAAGAATACTTACTTATTTCCATTTTAATTGGATTTTCAAAAGCTGACTGGTTTTAAACCAGCGCTATTAGTTATATCCTGACCTCCCTTCCTTTCAGAGATGAGGCAACCACCATATGTCACAGGATTTAAAAAACTCCACTCCGCGAGAATCTGCCGAGAAAGGATTTTTGTCGTTCGTTTGGCGCTTGCTTGATGTTTGGAGGCGGACTCCCCTTGCGTCTCCAAAGGGACGAACAGATAGGGGGCTTCGCTGTGTGGAAAGTCCGGTCCAAGCACCCCCCCCCCTCCCCGCCCCCCACACACCCACAGGGGTGGAGGCTTTACTGTTCAGCAATATCAGGTGGTAACTACACCATCTTGCAAAACCAAGTGAGAAATGCCCAATGGAGAGCGATAAGACGAACGACCATTCCAATTATGCATGCATTAGGATGAGCAGACTGGGAAAACAAGGATCTGTCTGCTGGATAATGGTGCGGGCTGTTATAGTAAGGGGCATTTGATTGGCATCAATCTGAACAAAAGGTCCGGGGCAAAGCCGCCCCGCAGAGACCCGGGCTGCGGAGCTGTTCTCGCAAGGGAGGCGGCGGAGCGCGCGCAGAGGAGGGGGCGCTTTCTTTCCTCCATATGACGCTGTTGTTGTGATGAAGGTGGTGGTGGGGGGGATGCAAAACACAAACAAGGAGCGCGACACTGTAATGGCGCTCTTCGTTTCCCCTCCCGCATCCCACCTGCCCCCTTTCCCCTGGTCCACCGTCCATCAGCTCTGACGGGGGGGAATAAATAAAGCAGGTGACAGGGGGTGCCAGATTAATTTTACCCTTTAGTGGATCAGGGGGCGGATAGACACCCCGTCGACCCCTCACAGACAACGCAAACACCGAGACGGTTTTGGGCGGCAGATGAGGAGGGTTTGCGGGGGGGCAGGGCGGGGCTGCCACGCTCAAAGATGATGGCTGTTATTAATGGCTCTTATTTAATTAATAAAACATTCCGGGAAAACACACTTTTATTATTACGGCGACGGTGATGATGATTGCAATGAAAGTGGCAGAAGTAATAAAATATTGATTTTTGCAAATTCTCTTTTGTGTCGGTAGGCAGCACAGTGAGTATTTAGAATCGATTTTCTATACTCGGGAATCGGCTTCCTGGTGAAGTGTAACGCAATACTCGCTGGGCGAGTATCTAACCTGTAATTACTCATCTTCTGTTTCCATGCGCGCAGATCCTTCTCGATGCGAGGCGTTCAGAATTACGGCTATGGGGCCAGCACCTTTATGATTTATTGTTCCGCGCAGGGAAACTGTATATCAGTTATAATTACCGCGAATGCCCCTATCTATGCGTGCGTGTTGAACTTGACACAGTAAATTTTGATCCATCGAAAGCTTTGTTTAGGTGTACCATTTGGTCCGATGACGTAATCGTCCCCACCCCGTCACAGGAACATATAACCTAAGGGAGAGATACAGACGCTGAATTAAGTCTCCGCTTACAGACCTGTTAAAATATGATACATGTCTAATTAAAGTGGTATATATAAGCAATATACCATAACGTTAGCCAGAGGGTGATATTTAAACAGCTCCTCACTACTTCCAAAGGCTACTGCACATACCACTTGGTGTTACGCAGATTCGGATCCAGTTGAATATTTCATTAATTATTTATGATTAGCCAATCAGTCGTTTTTTTATAAAGGGATGAATGTATAACCGTGCTGATAGGCAGGGGCATTTCTAGCTATTGAAAAAAGAGAGGGAAGTCAAGTTTTTACCAGGGCTTGACTTTTTTTAAGGAAGACTAGCATCAGGGGTAAAATACTCGGCGCTATAGATCGAACCTGACGACGCCCATGCTGAAAGGGCAACAATTTTAATATTAATAAAAAACTGTGAAATCTAATCATAATCATTTACTTGGTATTCTGGACGGGTCAGTTCCGGGACTAGTAGATGGTGGGATGGAAGATGCAGTACTATCTTGGTGGGATGGTAGATCAGTACTATCTTGCAGGCTAATCGGACCTTAATCAGACCTTAAGAGGCTTGATATCATCATGATTGGATTTCTGCCGTAGAGCCGTTTGATCTTATTGGTGTTGGTTTTTATTTTCAATAGGCCTATAGCTTATATAAAACCGTAATAAGGCATAAATGGGTGAACCGGCAGCATTTACATTAATTTATTACTAAAGTTACAGCAAATTCATTCAAAAAGTCAGTGCTTCAAGAAATTCTTAAGGCGCGTCACGTAATTCCCGTGTGAACGGGTCCATAAGGCTACACATTCAGATCCTGGTCTGCGGCCATAAATTTAAACGTAATAACCTCCTCTGTCGGGAATGGGGGGGGTCCAGCAAACAAAGGTAACTGGTGTCCCAGTGAAGCCCTGCTTCACACTGGCAGGAGGTGTGTAAGCTCAACGGGCTGCTGCACTCTTAGCGATGGTCCCCGCAGACACCGTGTCACAGCGTACGGCTCGCTTTTAGCCTGTGATAGTGAGAGTCGGTGGCGGGGGGGCGGCGGAGACCAAATTTTCACGCAGAGGTGGGAATTCTCTCTCTCCGGGGCAAACGTTCGTTTTGGCAGCGGATTTACCAAACCTGAGCATTTGGGAGTTGGAGCGTAACGGCCTTTCGTATAGCAGGAAAGGTGTGAGGCGCGTTGGGGCATCGGTGGCTCCATGGGGGCGGGGGGGGGGTTAGGGGCATTCTGTGACTTAGACTCATTATTCACCCTAGGTAATGGCGTGGCTAATTGGGAGGCTGGTGATTCAGTGGTTCTGGTTGTTTCCAGCATATTCTGCAGCAGCCATAAGTATTACTGACCAAATCCCAGAGCAGTGTTACCAGCATTTATGACAGGATTATACGTCATCCCTGATGTGGTTAATATTGCTGCACCTGACTATTAAGTAAACCTTAATTAACTATTGTGGTCCTTAATGGCACTCGTTTGTCATTAAAGTCATCAAGTGCACCGTTTTCCATAATTTATAAGCATGTTTTTCTCTCTCTCCATTGTAGGACAATTTCATTATTTATTTTTTTGCCTGCGCAGCTTTTGAAGGATCTAGAACAGTAATGGATTGTAAATCTGTGGGAAAATTAGATGCCTTGTCTTGTATCGATTCGTTCTTGAGACCCGGTATTATGACAGCATCTCTAATCAATCGAACCCCTCCCATCGTTCCCTGACAGGCCTGTGTCACGCACCTGTCCGCCATGCTAAGCTTTTGGCTTAGAGTAACAGGAATCCATGCTTTCATTCTTTCCTCTGATACGGCTCTTATTAGGGAGACAAACGTGACTCAGGGCCACAACATGCGGCTCCTGCTTCATACAAAACCATCTCGTTATTAATCTCTACAAAGGCTTGAGGATACAGAGGTAATACGATGACCATACCGTAAGCGGGTTAATTAGCCAGACAACGATATAATCCTGTTTGATGAACAGGCGCAGTGTCCACAGCAGAAACGCTATAACTGCTCGGGGTGTTTATCGCGGCATCAGTTTTTAATAACATCCATCCATCTTCCATCTCCATCGCCGGGCCGTAAGAGCTGCCCCCGGGTCTGTCCATTTCTTTGCTGCACTGAAAATCGTGAGGCTGGTTAGCTGATTTTCATTTATTTTTTAGAGCTATCCCATGGGCATCTGGGGTGGTGAACAGCACAAAATGTTGAGGTGGTTGGGTGGGGGACACAACATATGGCGAGTCAGGCTGCGGGTGTGTATGTGAGTGACCGGTTCTCCTGTGATCAGTGACATTCCGTAATTCTGAAGCTTTTTTGACACAGAATAAACCAAGAAATAAGTGCGCGCGGGGGGG